>VXBL01003185.1:145610-163749 GCA_013400195.1 Aramus guarauna
TGACTGTTTGTCTAGGTGACAAGTTGACAAAAAAATGAGATCTGTTATGCAATTCACGTTCCTCTACTTTTTCCAGTTGCCACTGTGTCTTTTTTTTTGGAGGAGAAGAAAGATGCCCAGTTATGTGTCCTCCTGTTCTGTATTAGAAGGAGAGGTAAAGGACATAGAGGAGAACCGTTGCACTTTAGGCATCCTCACCTGACCCTCACCTGTCCATTGCAGAACAGCAGGAACAAAGCTGGGGACCTGTGATTTTCCACCAAGAAAAGAGAACAAGCAGCAAATATTCTTCCTCCCTACCTATCACCTTGAGGTCCCGAAAAAAAAAAAAAAAAAAAGATAAATGTGGGGGGATGGTGTGCTTTCAGTAGAGAAGTTACAGTTGAACTGGACAGAGCTTTGCATTTTGTGAGATGGCTGACCTTACCACAGTTCAGAGACAATAAGCAAATGGCACAGCTCAAGCAACCTTGTTATGCTAGAGCTAGAACGCAATTCTTAGTCTAACCAGTAAAAATAATGCAAACATCCAATCCCATATTTGATGAAATGAATATTAGTTTGCATGGCTATATACAGAGTTCTCTGATATAATGGAGCTAATAAAACATGTATTAAAAGCATCACTTGATTCTGCTTTAGCAGGCTGTACACAGAATCAGCCATAGAATCATAGAATCATAAAATGTTTTGAGTTGGAGGGGACCTTGAAAAGTCATCTAGCACAAGCCCCTTGCAATGGGTAGAGACATCATCAACTAGACCAGGCTGCTCAAAGGCTCATCCAAACTCACCTTGAATGTTTCCAGGGATGGGTCATCTACAACCTCTCTAGGCAACCTGTTCCAGTGTTTCACCACCCTCACCATAAAAAAATTATTTTTGTATATCTAGTCTGAATCTACCCTCTTTTAGTTTAAAGCCATTGCCCCTTGTCCTATCGCTACAGGCCCTACTAAAAAAACCTGTCCTCACCTCCCTTATAAGCCACCTTTAAGTATTGAAAAGCTGCTATAAGGTGTCCCTGGAGCCTTCTCTTCTCCAGGATGAACAACCCCAACTCTCTCAGCCTGTCCTCACAGAGAGGTGCTCCAGCCCTCTGACCATCTTCATGGCCCTTCTCTGGACTCTCTCCAACAGCTCCATGTATTTCCTGTACTGAGGACTGTAGAGCTGGATGCAGTACTCCAGGTGGGGTCCTTGTACCAAAAGTACATTTGTATCATAACACCCCATTGTTTGAACTCATAATGGGAGAAATGTGTTCTGAGCAAAAGAGTTTTGTTTATCAGTTAAATATGCATCACCATTTTCCATTTAATTTCTTCACTTTTAAATTAGACCCTAATGGAAAGTGTCATCTTTTTGAGACTAGGACTCAAATGTAGAAATGTACAGTAAAGCATGGGACACTAGAGGAAGGGCCCATGATTGCAGAAAAATAAGTGCTGACAATATGGCTTTAAGTGTACTGACTCCATTGTTTTATGGTTTGACGGCATGGTACAAAGCAATATCACTGTCCGTATTCACAGACTATTGATACAGCAGGACATTTTCGTTTCCTGACTAACAAATATTAGTGCAGTAAGACTTCCTGTAAAATAAGCCTTATGTTTTAAGGAATGCAAAGCAGTAATTTTTTCCTATATTAGCCAATGACACCACTTATATTAAGATTACACTGAGGTTTTTAAAGTGCATTTTCCATTACTTGTGACCTACAGAAATATCCTCTAAGGACAGAGTTTAGGGCTTATTTGTTTTCTTTATGAAAAAATTTGTTTGGCTAAATTGGTATGTCAGCTCTCCAAATACAAGCATAAATATTTTTCTCTTTTTAGGCAAGTTTTAATATACTCTTGCTCATGTAAATAAAGAATGGCATAAATTTACGCTTTTAAGTTCTCATTCACAATTGGCTGCTTGCGCTGATTGAAAGAAAGGACAAGTAAACAAGTAATAAGTCTTTTAAAAATGCTTCATGCATGCATCGAAGCAGTATTGGCTAATGCTGTAAAATGTTATGCGATTTAGTTGCTAATATTTGTAGACGAAGTTTTCCTTGTTGAAACAATCCAATGCCACATACTTGACTTGACATTCTGTTGAGAGATTTCAAGAGGACTTTGCAAAATAGAGCATAATTTAGGACACCAGAAATGATTATAAGGACTACTATACAGGCAGAAATAAAGCATCCTTGGGATTAATTCTTTTATACATTTGAATAATTTTAAATGCAAGATTTGTATGGTGAATTCAGAGCCCAGCAGTTACATTAGGCTTATCAACCCCATGGCAGTGCATAATAATTATCATAAATATTTTAACTTTCTGGCATGTGTGTACTTCATTCTGGCATCATTTGTCAATTTGAGTGCTAGATAAGCTATTGTGTATTAAAAGAAGAAAAAAAAAATAGCTGCAATGTTTCGTAGAGTTCAGACTACCGAATTCTATCAATCTCTTCCCCAAGGCATAATTGCACAGGGTGCAGACCCTCTGCTTGTGGCCAGCTCCAGTGCCCTTTGAGACTCGTCTTCCATGTTTGTGGGAAGAGTATTTATTCCATCTCTTAATTCAGCATTGTATTGCTGCTTATTGAATTGCAAAGGCTATTTTAGACTTCCTTCTTCTCCCCTTTTCCTCAGTGACTGTACTCTACCTAACAGGACGGCTTGTGTTCTCCTGGAAACCTTAGCATCGTAGGGGTAAAAGACTGATGACTTGAAATGCTAGAAATGTCAGGAAAGTGCAAATGAAATTAAATTCTGCCTCTTCCTATCCTCTAAAAAACCTGAAGATAAATTAGATGAGGTTATTAGTACTGTTAAAACAGGGTCTCTTTTCCTAATTAAAGTATCTAAGACAGTATCTAGGATACAGCCAGGAGATTTTAGGCTCCTTCATTACATATGATACACTAGTAGATCAGTGGAACCCTTAATTGTCCTGAAGCTTTGTTGGTTCCTATCTTTTCCTACATTTCAGCTATTAACATATCAAGGGAGATCTGGCCAGGGGGGCAGATGGCTAAAGCAGATAGGCTTTTCCTCAGCTGCCAGAACATCAGACAGTTTTCAGGTGTTTGTCTTCTCTTTTAGGGACTTATTTAATAAAAATGCATTGACAATGGGCTGTCTAGTATCTTGTCCAATATGCTGCATCTTGGTATGGTGTAAAGGGGAGAGATAATGAATGGAACTTATTTGCATTTCCTTTTGTGTCAGCCACAATAGGATTTTTCATGTAAGTAAAGCAATGGCATTTTTCCCCTTCACCCAAGAAACTTCTTTATTCCAAGACATCTTCAGGTGTTGACTATGCATGTTACCACTTCTCTGGTAAGAAGAGGCTGGTTTAGTTACAGGAGACCTTTAACTAACAGGAAGTTAGCCAGGACTAGGAGATGTTGTCAAAATGGCTCCTGCTGAACCTTGCGTTCAACCTCAATTTTGAGGGGTGTGGCCCTAATTCAATACAAACAAGGGTGCAAAGCAAATAAAGTGGATTGTTTAGGGCAAAAATATCTGAAAGGCAAAATTTCCATAAAGTTTATCTCAGTGGTCTCTTACTGGGATGGGCTTTCAAGCAACTGTTAACAGCCACTGTGAGGTTAAAATAGCTCATCATTTTATCAGGATTATTGAGGGTATGGCTGAAGACTTAATAGTCTGGTAGTGCTTTTTGTCACAATTTAATGGTATATTGATCTTGTGAGTGAACAAGCATGACCTTCAACTGCTTACATGTGCTTTCAAGGGGAAAAGGCTTAAGGAGGTTATTTCTGGGCAACTGGGTACGGTGAGCCATGACCCATCCAGATGGGTGCAAGGAGGCCATCTTAAACAGCATGGCATCTTGGGAAATGCTTACCTATGTAATGACAACAACAAGAGAAAGATCACAAAAGATTCACGACCAGCCATTATTATCACAGGCAATCAATAAAGCAATCATGAGTATCATTAGCAGACAGCAGATTCAAGTCTTAGGCTGTTTAGCATCTATGTTTAGAGATGTCTTTGCTCAGAGTGCAGCAAGTGTCAAGGCAGGATTACTACCTAATCAGCCAAACCCATGGAGTCATGTTTTTGTGGCATTACGTAAAGATAGTGATTTGAAGGGAAGTGATTGTGGTCCAGAAATACATCAAACTCTTTTAGGGGCTGTGCTATCAATGCACTCTCTCATTCTGTGATTGGTAGATTTCTTGTTTCTGATTTTATTTCTTTTCCTCAGTTATTCTGAACACAACTTGAAAATAATGGTAGCCAGAAGGACCAGATACACATTCAAAATTTCAGAATGGTCTTCACAAATCCTGCCTTGGAAAATATTAGCCTTTCTTTTGACATGCTCAGTCCTTACACCCCACCCCCACCCCCCACCCCCCAAAAAAAACCAAAACAAAACAACAAAAACAAAACAAAAAAAACCAACCAAACAAAAACAAACAAACAAAAAAACCCCAAACCAAAAAACCAACCAACCAACCAACCAACCAACCAAAAAAAACCCACAAGACCACCTAACTACCATTATTTATCTATATATATTTTGGGTGAAGAAAAGTGTGTATCCAGAAAGGGACTCTGACTATAGTTTTACATTTGTAAATTTTGCACATTATGGGTGAGATACCTATATTTTCTGTTGTCTGATAATTTAATATGCCTTTGGCTGAAAAGAGTTTTCTGCCAAAGCAGAATACTCCACTCATTTGCTACTTAGTAAAGTTTCGCAAATGCCTTTTATGTCATTCATTACATTTCGTAACATGGCAGCATCAAGCATGCTGAGTGACAGGCCTACTGGAAAAGCACTCTCTTGTCTGTTTTGACAAAGGCACATGCTAGTAGGCATTTTGAGTCTGTCAAAAAAAGTTGAATATTTAATTATTGATATACTTAGACTCTACAATCCTACATCCTAGTTCTAATACAGTTGACGTGATTTTTTACCATCAGCCTTGCCTTAAGTGAAAATTAGCTCAAATGAGCAAGGAGCTGTAATGACCTTTAAAATCCCCCTGTATTCTTTATTGACTAAAATGCACAGAAAACAAGGCAGCGCAGTAAACCATATTGAATGTGTTTTACATGGGGAGGGGGGAAGAAACAATTTGTCTCAAATCCAGTAAATAGCCAATAAAAATTCACCTTGCCTCTATATTGTCCTAGGAGAGGCAATCTCATTTACATTTATTAGAAGTAATGATGTAGTGTCCTGCAGATAATTAACACAATAAAATGCTGCTAATTTCACAGTGTCATTATAAAATTTGCCAGTTTAAATTAGAAAGTGATTAACCCTCTGAGTGAGGCAATGACATTTCCATTCCCAGTCTGCGAATTAAATTTGCAAGTTTTTTTTCACTTTGAAAGTTCATCTGTCTCTCCACTGATATAGTCCTTTACTTTTCCACCCTCCCACTCTGTCCAGTGAGGAAATCTGTTGGCTAAACAATCTGAATCTATGACAATTTCACACTGCTAAGCCAAGCTCATACCGCAGGCATGGATGTGTTAGTTACTAGAGGATAAAGTCTCTCTTAAAAGAAAAAAGAACTAATAATCCCTGATAAGCAGAGGTTCACTGACTAATGAACTTCTTGTTGGTGCATATAAGAAAGGAAGGTTTTTCCATTAATGAGGTGTCTCCAGAAAGAGCTTCATTTCGTATAATGACAGCAAATCCTTAACCTTTTGCCTGGACACTACTTTATCCATTTACTGTATCTATCTTTTCCACAACCTGCTTTAATTAATACCTTAAAACAGGAATAAACTCATTAAAAGAATAGATTTATTGCAAAGTAATTTAAATATTCTAACTCAAGTGAAATCCTCTTAAAGAATGTTTAATGAGGGAACAAAACCAAAAATGAATAAAAACTCAGGTTAATGATAGAATTGTCCAACCCATTAAAACAACTATTAATTGAATAAATTTAATGCATTAATTTACAATGCTGCTAAAAAGATGGTTGGTTAGCCCCACCCCCTAAAAAAAAATCAAGATACAAGAACAAATTAGTAATGTACAAAGACTATACTTTAAAATGGAGGAAATATTTCCAAGGTACGTAAGTTTAATTGGCAAATCCTGTTAACTAATAATGAGATTTAGGCTCAAACACTGCTAAAATTTAATTAGAAATAAAATCCTAAATAGTATCCTGTAGATTTACCATATGTTCCATATGTTCAGGGTTCTTCTTATTATAAGGAAATACCTCCACTGGAAAACTTGTTCCAGCAGACAAGGAAAGAAAAGATTAATATAGTACAATTCTCCATATTAACCTTGCCTTTTTGTTAGACCATTCCCAAAACGACATCCACGCTTAGAGTACAGTGACCATGAGTAGACTTTGACAAGGCCATTGATTGCTGTTTCACCAGAAGGTACCCAAATGGCATTGATACTTTTGCAGTATCTCACTGGATCCTGCTCCAGTCAAACCTGAGCCACTGTCAACACATGGGGAGCAGAAACTCAACTTCGGTCATGTAAATCAGCATGAAGCAGCCCACTAGAGTATAGTGATAGCCACCTACACTCAAGTGCAGAATATGGACCAGACTCTGAAGCAGAGCAAGACCTCATCCTTGCTTGTCTTGCAGAGAAAGGGAAGCTATCCAGCACATTCAAAGTAAGTATGACAATAATTTTTGTTAGCATCTAGATTTGTCTCTTTAAAAGATTTTTTTAAACAAAGGACTAATGATACATTCACTTCATGTAACTATTTAAAAAGTTATTGTAGTGATACACAGTAAACATATAAACTTGGATTCTCAACTAATTTTTATGTAAGTCATCTTGTATTGGGTCTGGCGGAGATGGAGTTAATTCTCCCCACAGCACCCTCACAGCGCTGTGCTGTGTGTTGGTGGCCAGCAAGGTGTCGATACCACACCCGTGTGTCGGCTACTGCTGAGCAGCACCGGCACACACCAAGGCTGTCTCTCTCCAACATCTCTCCCCCCTCAGCAGTAGGCCGGGGGTGGGCAAGGTCTTGGGAGGGGAGACAGCTAGGACAGCTGCCCAAACTGACCAAAGGGATATTCCATACCATATCACGTCTGCTCAGCAACAAGAAGCTGAGAGACAGGGGAAGGAACTGGGGAACGTCCAGTTTTTTACAACATTTGTCTTCCAGAGCAACCAGTCCGTGTACTGAAGCCCTGCTTCCTGGCAAGTGGCCAGACATCACCTGTTGATGGGAAGTAGAGAATAATCTTTTGCTTTTTGCTTTGCTTCCACGCACGGCCTTTTGCTTTTACTACATTAAACTGCCTTTATCTTGACCCACAAGTTTGGGGTTGTTTTTTCCATCTTATTTTTTTCTCCCCTCCCTGTCTTGCTGAAGAGGGGAGCGATAGAGCGGCTTGGTGGACACCAGGCATCCAGCCAAGGTTAAACCACCACACATCTAATAGACAGCTCCCATTCACCTTCATGAAATAAGAGTGCCTCTTTGATTTAAAGTACTGAAAGAAAATAGTAGCGGTCTCCCTGCACTATCTACAAGTACTCAGTTTAGGCCACGTGAAGTCCTGTGCTCCACCAAATTCACTCACGGAGGTAGCTGCAGCTGCAGTAGCTGCAACAGGACAGAAGTCCTGAAACCAGAGAGAAGTTCATCTTCAACTAGTCCGGAGGAAAATTTGTACACAACACACAAAGAGGCTGAGTAATTAATTTTGGTTTGCTATGAAAAAGATGTCAGTGCAAAGATCCCTTTTTAAGGAAGCATCTCGAACCACTCTGATTGTTTCAGCACAGCAAGCCTTTCTACAGAAGTCTCCTGATCAGCTTGCGTTTAGGGGACAGACACATTCAGAGAAGGAACTAGGCCACCTGGCCCACCTGGCTGGTAACTGTCCTCAGCCTCTTTCAGCTGGAGATTTTGCATAGCTAACCTCTTTTCCTTCTACACCAAGCCATTTCTTCCTCCCCAAAGAATCACAGGTGTGACCTTCTACACAAAGCCCCTTCCCTGGTTTGTGATGGTGCGTTCTGGCATCTGCACAATATTTACTTACAGACTGGGGACCGCTGCTCTCCTGGCCCCACTGGCATCTCATTTCCTGGGAGAAGAGACTTAGTCCCACCTCTGCACTGGCTCGAGACTACCTCTGTCAGGGAAGGAGTTCTCCCACAGCAATTCTTCATCCCAACCAGCTTACTGCTGCTCATGCAAAGATAGCTTTATATAAAAAACCCAATTTATACTTCCACAAATTTCTTAGGCAGAAAAAAAAAAAAAAGCTGTTTTTTGTTCTTTGTTGGTTTGGGGTTTTTTGTTGTTTCTTTTTTTAAACTTATGAAATTACACAATTAAACAAAAAACAAAGTTTTAATGCAACCACATACAAAAGAAGAAATGGGGAGGACTGGGCAGGGAAGAAGGAGGAAGGGCAGTAAAAATAAACTTTCCCCACAAGTGTCTAGTGTATGAAAGACAAATGTTAAAGCAGAGAACAGACAGCAGCTGCCGAGGTAAACCTGAATGAGTATTCAAGAGCACTACAAATCTGAGTAATACAGAAATTTTCTTCACAAATATTATTGCCATTAATCTTTCTATAAAACCTAGTGATATTCTTTTCTTCTTCATGTACCAATGTTTTTATATTATTATAGAAAGCTTATGGGTAGCACCTGCTACAGTTAACATTGCAAAATAGTTTGTATTATACTTACTTGTCTTTGCATATTCATGACTTCCCAGAACATTCATTTTTGGGGCCTGCAATTTTTCATAGTTTTTATCTATGCCTGAAAGTAAGTACTTTTTAAAGACCCCTGCAGCTATTTTTTAGTTGAATGTGGTTGAAAACTAATAATTCATATTCTCATTTAAAACCATGACTGCTCTCTTTTTTAATCTGGAGCAAAAATACACAGGTTTGATCCCTGAAATCTGAAACCTGATATTTGCCTAGAGTTTGAAACTGTACTTTCTCTTGCTGTAACAAACAAAAACTGTGAAACACCTGACGAGACCAGTTGATACCACTGAAAGAAGTGGATGAGCATTTGGGTTCAGAGTTCATTCACTGGAGCGGAGAAGAAGCAGCCAAATCCTTAATGAAATGCCCTAGCTCTGCATCAGTTCAGAGTGAGCTGCAGCTATCCCCAAATTTGCTAAGGCCATAGTTTGACAAACAACACAAGTCATCACTACTGCTGAAAGAAGTAGTCCAAACTACTCTCTCTTGTTGGCTGCTCATCCCTGTCTTGCTGGGTAGCGAGCCAGATCAGTGGTTGAAAAATAATGATTTGTTTTTCTACGTTAGTTTTCTGCTCACACTCAGGGCAAGAGTAAGTAGCTGAGGTGAGGAGGAAGATGGGATTTCAGAGGCAGCAGCAACTTGGCTTGATCAATGCATTCATGAAGTTACAACTTGATTTCAGTAGACCACTTATCCATGAAATGCAGATTGAAGAAACTGGGTTTGATATTTTTAAATTATTTAAAGCAGTCTGAACTTCGTGATTTCAGCTAAGGCTATCCTGCATGCAGCTGTAACTTTGACTGATGCCTTTTAATTTGTATTCTTTCACCCGTGCAATGGTTTTTAAACTTCTTTTTCTCACCAAAAATCTTTTGCTTCTTGATTTTAGGAAGAACACTGTTCTGAGATTTGCAATGAAGTCTCAAAAATGGCTAAATATGAGTAATCTTCAATTGTATATCAGGTTAAATTGTCTAAAAAGTCTGAGCAAGATTTTAAAACCTGGATATCAGATAGCAAGACTTCAAAACCTTAGTTTGGGCACCTCAGTAGTTGCTTTGATATTCAAAAGTGCTACTCAGCTGCTCCTAGAGAAATCACTGAGAAAATGGACGGTGCAGAGCTATTTCTGGGTGCATATTATTTATTGGTTTTGTCATATGGTGGTTTTATGGATAGAGTGTAATGTGTATGGAGATTTCATGAGGTATACTTTTGCTCTTTTATAAAAGGATCTAAAGCCTGAGAAAATGAAATTTTATATTTTACAATGAAACTGTAAAATAGAAAAACTGTTTTTGATAGAAATGGTGTAAAACTCCAATTATTGCATGCAATATATAAAGAATTAGAATTTCAGTCTCAGTTCAGTTCATGTGTCTATAAAGCTTATTTATACAGTCAGGCTCTCTTTTTGTACTTTAAAGTTTCAGCTTCTATCTACAGATGCTAAAATTAACTAAAATTGCTGGGATAACACCTCAGACCCAATACCATGGATTTTCTGGGTAGAACTATTATCAGATAATAGAGCATGGCGGTTCTAGTTTAGAAATTCCCATGCCAGCTACCAAAATTAGACCAAATGTTGGTTATTCATTCTCAGAAAGGAGTGGGCACAAGCTAAGTGATATCTCCAGTGTTCAAATGATAGTGACTTAAGGCAAAACTTTGCCTCCGGGTTTCATATGAGCAAGAGCTTGCTATGGGACTGGGACTATCCCACCATTTGCTAAAACACAAGCTTTGCCTACTGTCACATCCTATTGCTTGCTCACCTGTGGGCATCTTGTGAACACCAGTAAGCTGTTTAAAAGGTACCATCTCACTTCCTGTTAGCCTTTGCCTTAAAACTGTTATCCAGTGAAATTTTCTTCTGCTGTCAAGGGCAAAGCTGATGAGGCTTCAGCTGTGTGGGCCTCCTGCCCTGTACATGGGTGATGTGGTAAGGAGAACCACCATGGAAATTGTAGAATTGGTCTCTGCCCTCCTTTTCCTCTGAGGCCGTGAAGAAAGGGATGGCCTTTTCTCCTCTCCTCCCACATGTGTCACTAGTGAAACACAGCCCAATCTTGCCATCCTGTTACTCTGGGATGAAGGACTATTCAGTTCTCCACAATCAGGACTGACCATTGCAGGATGTGAAGCATGGACCGGCAGAGCCTGTCCAAGGTCCTTCGCCATGAGCCATTCACCTTTTGCATCAGATTGTCACCTCCTTGCACTATTCCAGGTATCTGACAAGGATCTGACTGTGTGCTTCTCTTTCCCTGGAGCTCCTGTGGATGTGAAGGACATCCTCTGCTTTGGAGTGCCAGTTTCCTGGTGACATTACCAAATGCTCTGCCTGGTCCTGTCAAAGGAAAGGTCATCCCCTGTCCTCCCATATGTCTTTCTAAAGCACTGTGCATGAGCATGTAGGATGAGAGACCAGGGCATTGCCAGGACAACCACTGAGTTGTATCACAAAATGTAATAAAATTTAAATTATTTTCAGATTATCACCCTTTTGAGGTAAACATGCTACTGTCCAGCTACTGGCAGATAAACAAGAGGCTATTATCTTAAGAACTATAAATAAAGCTCTTTTCACTACTTCTAAGTCAATTAAAAGTAAAACATAATTCAAATTCTCAACAAAAAATGTCTTTGTCCACTACAGCTTTAGTCCTAACTTTGTTCTGAAACTTTTAAACCACTTGCAGTTTTGTATGTATTGTCATCTGGAGGTGAAAGTGCAAGTGAACTTAGGCAGCTACATGACCCCACGATGTGGTAATTCAGAGCTGTATTTCATGCAGCCATGCTCAAGTCCGTATGAGGAAAAAAGTACACTTATCCCCATTTTAGAAGTAAAAGGATTTAGTGCAGAGAGACATGAGGGCTACAATCCAAAGTTGACTTTAATGTGTAAAGTGGAATTTAGATAAAATTTAGGTGTCCAAGAATCGGGGCCTTAAAAATTATCTCCTACCTTAAAATGTTAAAGTCTATGGGTGCTTAAGCATTCTGTGGAGAAATTTCCACATGTCCTTCTGCTTGGGACTGCTTTTGCTATGGACTTCATGGCACTCTCTCCATACCAAAGATAGCTCAGGATTTTCAAACTGGGCATTCTTCAAAATGAATATTCCCAGAAAAGCCATATTCAATAACTGTTTTTTTTCCCCCCTGTATTATTCTTTTGCTTCTAAAATAATGACTCCAGAAATACTGCTGTGGCTACTGTCCTGTTTACCCACAGGTGAAAGATGTGGTATTACTCACCTACACACAACATACTTAGATTTAGGACAAAGATAATCTCAGTCAGATGACCTGATTTCTCAAACACCTCCTCTTCTTGAAGGGATTCAAATACTTCTGCTATTGACAAGGCTGCCACAACTATTGAGATGCCCTTCACACACATGCAGCTGTAGATATTGTGGTATTTTGGGGAAACAGAGAAAAAGATTCTTAATTTAGGCAGACGAGAGGAATCATAGCTCTCCAGCTTGGAATTATAATATTATGATCTGTAAGAGAATTTTGCACAAATATTTTTAAACTAGTGCGGATATGTCTACGCCATATCATTGTATTGTAAACTCAACCCTTAATGACTTAATTGTGATTTATTTCCAGATAAGACATTAAACCATTAGATACAGCATAATTTCTTCAAATCTGTTAAATGAACATAGGAAGAACACCTCCTTTTAACACAGATAGCTGTTTGCAGCAGTTTGTGAAGATCTCACACATTTCTTGCCTTGTTCATTGAAGTTGGTCTTACTGATCCTCATTTTGTAATGAACATGATGACACTTGGCAAACATCCATAAGAAGTGTTAGGGGTAACTTTTCTAATATCCTATTCCTTAACGCTAATGAAAATATCATTCATCTATGTTCTGAACAGTACTTTAAATTAGCTACGAAGATCTTGGCAGTGCATGCTGAAATGGGTGAACCCATAGAAAAAACCTTTGGCTTGTTAATTGCTTTGCCTTCTCCATTATGGGCAAGAAATTCAATGCTTATACTTAAGTCAGTAAATACTGCATGCCAATCCCTTCATTAGTGATTTCTAAAGTCTTTGTTCACTCTTTCATTCCTCTCTCTTACATTTACTAACAAAGGTGTAAAATGTGTACTCCGAAATGCCATAGCTATTATTTTGCTGCCATTGGCAATGAGATTTTAATGTTAAAATGGAGGAGATAACTGTGGATCTAATACTGGAAAAAATCAATCCAGTTAAGCATCTAGGACAAAGTGGGGGTGCTCAGCAATATTTACAAAGTTACACGGTACTTTCAGCATTTGGACATTAATGTCAGCTTTCATAAAGACAACTAATTTAAATATTGCAAAATACTTTTTTTCGTATCGTGGTAAATTCCATTCCTTCATAACCAGGATGCCTCATTTTGTTGTGGCATATGTGGCTTCCCAGCCTGAGAAATTTAGGATCCAAATAAATTTTAGAGTTCATGTATGATTTCACACTTTACCATTCTGTTCAGTTTCTACTAATCTCACTAGGCATCACGCTTGTGAACAGACAATGTGCCAGTGAATAGCAGGTACTTTGATACTACCTCATGTATCAGCTGGCACAAATTGCCAGCCTATGGTGTCTCACCACTACTTCACTTCTTATGTCATCACCAGAAGACAAGGACTTCTTGTGTTTTGTTCTAAATTCATACCATGCATTCCATGTCTCGAATATCTAGGCTCATATTTTAATCACTCTGACACTAAAATTAAACTTAGCTTTAAGAGCAGTTACAAGAGAGCTAACATTCATAATAATAGATTTCTTGCAGAGTATTTAAAACACTGCAGTTTGTTTAAAAATCAACAGGCTCCTACAGGGGCTAATATTAATTAGCTAAATAGGAAGTTATATGTTAGGTATTACACTGACATTTACCAGCAGTATAGTACTTCATTTAAACACCTATTATCATACTTGATTTATTGATTGTATATAAATGTATTAGACACTTCATTTCTTCAGGAAGGTAAGAGTTTGTTCCAAAGGACTTTTCACTGGAATAAACAAAATGCTGACATACAGCAAAGAAGTTGTAACTGGCCTGTGAAGTCAGGTATCACTTCTAGTTCACCTGTGCTTGATCCTTTTTTTGGTTAATATTTTATGCTTTGTGTTCCTCATTGAGTGTATATGGTGTTATTATTCTTATTAGCATTTTGAAAGAAAGAAACATAAAAGGAGGCTGGAAGAAGAGGTGACTGTTAAGATAAACAATCCTATAAAACTCTTAAGAAAGCCCTTAACTTTAGAGATCACTGTGTTTAAGTAAATAAGACCACTCACAGGTCTGTTTTCTGTCCTTTTCTCAGTCAGGGTTAAAGCTTTAATTCTGTTAATTAGTGTTTGTGCATTAGGTTATTTAAAAAAAATAAAATGCATAAATTTGCATTGTTAAGAAAATTTATCTTAGCCTCCTACATGTATTCTAAAGACTACAAATAAAGAATCATAGACTATTAAGTAGCAATATAAAATAAAGCGTGAATGTATCTGAAGTGCACAGCACAAATTAGAAGAAACACCAACATATGAATATAGCATGTGCCACCCACTGTGAATAACAGTGGAATAAGCATTAGCTTCACAGCTCACAAAGCTAAGAGGCTACAGCTTGTGGGCACCTGAACACTGCTCTTCCATTTGCTCACCTGTTAATTCCAAATTACTTAACCCCTTGCCCAGCCACAGAATCATTACTAAAGGCTTGATTTTGCTGCAGGGAGTAGTCAATGTATTTTGTATTACTTCAAACTCTGCATGCTCAAAACCTAAAACTATAGAAAATTTGAATATTCAGATACTTGTGGGAGTATTTTTATTTCAAAACCAACCAAACAAACAAACAAAAACCACAAAAAAAAAAAAACAAACCCAAACAAACAAACCCAACAATCCCCAACCAAACCAAACAAAACACACAAAACCAGGAAAGAATGTTTTAGGGATTAACATTATTCAGGCACTGCATGCTGTGGGATCCATGAATTCTGAGATAATTCTTGCTCTGATGAGCTCCTAAGGATGTCCACCTCTAAAGGCAAGCAGTTGTATAACACGGTCAGCAGACCAAAAGAGAATATGGGAAAATCAAAGCACAGGTTACTGTCTCCATTTCACATTTATCAAGGAAAAGAAAATCATCTTCTTTGTGAAGGCAATGGTGTAATAACAGTCAATATCTCTTGAGCACATGCAGAGCCATAGAGAAGGGCTGAGAAAAACACATAGATAAAAAAAGAAAGTCACTGAAACCCACTCCATATTCATAAAAGAGAAACACCTCCTTGTGTGACCAATCATAGTTTAGCAGCTGAGTGGCCCAAATCAGTAAAAAATTATAAGAAAATATAAAAGATGAAAGAAGCATGCCAAACTAGAAAGGTCAACCCATGAACATGACAGTATCTTACAAGTGAGCTAGGAAAAAGAAGTGTTCACGTCTAGCCTTAGAGGAGAAAAACCCAGGGAGTGAAGGGAACATATCAGGAGTTCATGAGCCTGTAACAAGCCATGGGTTTCCATTTCAGCATCTGGCTCAAGATCCAGACAAAGATTAGTGCTTGCTATTCAGCAAAGGGAATTTGTGAACCTGTCCCATTGCAGATGGATGAGGTCATGAGGTCAGTGCCTTCCTGAGTTAAATGTCATACTGTTCACACTTTTTCATGATACTAGCTTGTGTTGTTTAGCTCATTACCTGCAGTATGCTCTTCAGTTACCATTTCAGCAGCAGCAAAGGCTAGTGCCTTAAATCAAAAGCAACAGAGAAAGAAGACTTTCATTAATTCCTTGAATGCTCCTTCTACACAAAAACGCATTTCCTTAATATATATTTCAAGAAATGGATTTGACAAGACAGCATTTGCTGCAAAGCTCAAATTGTCATGAAATTTACATTATAAAGGTTGACAATATGATCATTATATTTAAAACCTCTTGAACAAGATCCTTTTCGCGCTGATGTCAATGACTTCAATTCAAGCAGTGTTATGGCCCATCCTGATGTTCTGTAGGGATATTTCCAAAGAAAATCAATCTATTCTGATGCGATTTATTCTCTTGTGGCACTCTCAAAATTCATATTGCAGGAGTTAAGAGTAGAACTTCTTTTTACTTTACCACATTTTAAAAAAGGTTTTCTTATAAACACTGAAAAAAATGAAATCAATGGCAATGATGGCCAGAAGCATTTATTTGCAAATACATGATAGACCTGGTATAAACTCTGCCATTTCTTCAGACACCATTTTGGACTGGCCTGTGTGAATAAGAAAAGCATTTTTTCTGTCTATGATATTGGCAGCTATGCAGAAATGACGATAGAGCATGCAAAACTCACTCATTTTATGTTTCTATTTTTTTTGTGGGTTTAATATCTGTCTTGTAACATTTTTTTTAAGATTTCAGGTCTGGAATCATGAGTTTATGAAAGGCTCCAAAAGGATTTTCTTCTCTATTGGGAAAAAAAAAAAAAAAAAAAAAAAAAAAAAAAAGAAAAATTGGAGGGGGACTTTTTAGAAGGGGANGAAAAATTGGAGAGGTACTTCTTAGAAGGGCATGTAGTGATAGGACAAGCAGTAATGGCCTTAAGCTGAAAGATGGTTGATTTAGATCAGATGTTGGGAAGAAATTCTTTGCTGTGAGGGTGGTGAGGCACTGGAACAGGTTGCCCAGAGAGGTTGTGGCTGCCCCATCCCTGGAAGTGTTCAAGCCAGGTTGGATGGGGCTTTGGGCAACCTGGTCTAGTGGAGGGTGTCCCTGCCCATGGCAGGGGGGTTGGAACTAGATGGTCTTTGAGGTCCCTTCCAACCCAAAACATTCTGTGATTCTATGAAAAGGGAGATACTAGCTAACACAGCACATGGTTATTTTCAACTGTATGACATATTTCCTGAAAATTCAAAACCCAAAAGTAAATAATAACTATTTTTTCCCAGGTAAAACATAAGGCGTTTCAGATTCTGTCTCATTATTTTTCTCATCAATTAATGCATAGTTTCTTGTAGCACTGGGAATAGATCTGTGCTATTCTGAGCTAAATAGATCTTTCCGTAACAAATAGCAGACTATGAAAGTGGCTCCAGAAGTTTGCCCAAGCAAGAGCTGAAAACTGTGATAACAGAAGTTGTATAGTTAACATGACATAACCAATCAGTTGCTTCAAGATAACTATAATAACAAGAAACAACATTTTTCAAAACATTAGAAACTTAGTTAAGATTTTCCATTAAATTCTAATAGAGAAAACACATTCCTTAGCAAATCAGGAACATCCAGAAAAGGTGAAAACTTCTATGCACCTTCCAAAATGAAAAGAAAATACATATAGAAACCATTACAATCCTAAGTAAAATCAATCAAGCACCCTTGATTAGATGAATATGAATATAGATGAATATGACAAAATTATTAATATATACTGTTATCTGGAAGTAAATAGAAGAATGATGTTAAAGGAGAAAAAACATCCAAACAAAAAATAACAAAACCCCACACATCCTAACCTCCATTAACCATTGAATCAAATAAGCTGTTAATTACAAAAGGATGAACACCCCCAGAGATATCTGCATACACAAACAGTCAATAGGATGTGATAACATCCAATATAATCAAGAAACATTTGAGTTGAGCAGAGGATTATACATGAGGACTGGAGGATTATGAGACAAGACATTTCTGAATCTAGTAAACAGAAACCACAACATGCCAGCTGGGGAAATTCTGGTGTGAGAAATGCAGTTGTGGGGAATTAATCCTTGTGAAAACAGTCAGATAAAAGTCCTCCACTATCTTAGACTAATTTTTCAGCCCATCTTCGGGGAAAGGATGGTGTCCTGCTGTTTTTGAGATGTGCAATTCCAAAAGTTATTTGATTTTTCCTCTAACAATTAATTTATTGCCACTGCAAGTACCGTTTATCTAAAGCAAGATATTAGAGAAGCTGCTGTCCAGATACACCTCACTTTTTTTTTTTGTAGTTGTACCACAATTTTTCTAGTCTTGATCCAATAATCCCCATTTTACTCTGATAGAACACTTCTTGCAAGGATTTTACAAATAAGCACTACTTTTATTTCTCATCATGATATGCCTTGTGACTACCATCATGGTCAGTCCACTTTTACCTACATTCTTTTTCCTTTGTTTTCCAATAAATGTCTCTACAACTGGCTTTCTGAGACTTCTCTGAAGTCATCAACCTCCTACAGACACATACCTCATCTGAGCTGAATGACTCACCTGCTGCTAATCAACAGGTTGTCAGCAAGATACCCAGTGCTTCAAGGTCCGGGGTAGGCTGTTGTTATTCCCTCTGATTTTTTTTTTTTTTTAA
>VXBL01003185.1:176660-193536 GCA_013400195.1 Aramus guarauna
GAGGGCAATAAGACAAATAATCTTATCCAGTATAATTGCAGAGGGAATTTTAAAAGAAGCAGAAGGTAATGAGCCTACTGGAAGTTAGCCAGAAATAATTGCCCTTTGTTTCTGATGTACTTAAGGAACTACAGCTGGCATCACATTGGCTAATAAGCACAGAAGTCTGGCAGGAAATGAGATCAATTAATTTGAAGAATTGTATTCTGACTAGATAGAGATTCAGGACCAGACTGCATCTTTAGATCTGCACAGAGAGGAACCTTATGGAAACAGAAAGTTAGCTCCTGGCAAACAAAACAGCCAGCTCAGTGACATCTAGCACACATGTTCCTGCATTGTTTTCATTGGGCTGGAGCCATGCGTAGGGAAGAACAGACTCCATGAGAAATTGAGAACTCTGGTTCCTTTTTCAGCCTTGACCAGTTTCAGGCAGGTGTCTGGGAAAAGGTAGATGTGGAAGCTGTTTCCTACACATGGAGAACAGAGGAAAAAAAGGGACAAAGCCATTACAGAAGAAAAAGTTCTTCATGAAGATGGCCCTCATCTTTTGACAATACTTTAAATACAAATCTGGCCATTAGCGCAAACATAAATCCTGCTATCTTGATGGAAGACCTTACTCCAGAAAGCACACTTCACAGGCTTTCTCTTAGCTCTTGATTGTTGTGGTATATTGTTGTGATATAATCTGGCCTTCATTAAGGCCATCTATAAATCAAAGAGCTCTTTTACCTCTCTTTCAAAATTGGAAACCAAAGAAGGTGACTTCTTCAAAGACTTGAAACAGCTGGTCCAGAAAGTTAATCAGTATGATGTCTGAAGAATTTCTCAAGTACTGTTACAATTCTGTCTCTCAGTGCTGTTCTTATGAACTCCCCTGTTGTCTGAGATCAGGAGGTAGAGTCCTACATTCTGATGGCCATCGTGCCTCTGGACATTTTTCACCAATAAATGAGCTACTGAAACTTTTTTTAAGGGAGGAGATAAATTCTGGCTGCTATTTTCCTTGCTTAGTACAAAGAAATCAAACACAGTGCACTGCTATGCAGGTCCATTATTTCCTCTTCTTTTGTAGGAAATTGACCCCTGGCACTTGAATTCTGGATCACTTACATTTGAAAACAATACAGGAGTTTGAACATTGCAAGGCACAAGGATCTCAGTCATCCTTGCATGATTAATGAAACGTCACAGAGTAATGGGGAGCAGCCAATAGGTTTCTACCCACTTATGTTCTACACTTTGTTGGCTAAGTGTCTTGGGAAATGATACATGCTGGGAGACAATGCGCTGCTTCTAGAAGCTCTGATTCAGTATTGTGAAAGTCAACAAGTGGTAACAGGCAATTTGGCAAGATCATCAAACAGAGCTGGCTGGCTGGTGTGTGGCAGGATCCTTGAAGGAAGAACATGGAAAATAAATGTCACCCACTTCCAACTGCTGTGCTGCCTTGGGAGCAGAATCAGATGATGAATCCATTATGGTAAAATGTACGAGACACTGTTTTGTGAAGCATTGTGGACAGAGAGGAAAGGAGGTCAAGGAGAGAAGAAAAAATTTTGTCAGAGGTTGTGCCCCAATGGCTAGTATTACATCTCTGAGGAAACACGGCCAGAAGGAACCACTAGATCATCACATCTCACCTCCTGTATATCACACACTTTAAAATGTCATCTAGTTATCTATGTATTAAACTCATTAATTTACATCTAACTGAAGCATAACTTGTGTTTTGACAAAACCATTAATCACCCTCACTATTAGAAATGTGTGATTTCTTTTTAGTATGAAATTCCTTCAGGCTCTAGCCATGAGTTCTTGTTTTGCGTTTCTCCAAGGCCAAGCAGGACATTGTCTCACAAACAAAAATGAAGAACCTTGGAGCTCTCTTTAAGTGTGGTTACTGAAATGCACAAGGGACAATCACTGTCCTAGATACAGACATATTCATTAACACACGTCATTTAAACAGATATCACCCCTTCTACTGAAATGGAAAACCAAAGTACCACTACAATATAAAGGTGTTGCCAAGATATTTTCTGAAGTTGGCCAGGAAACTTCATTTGCCTGGCTTTTCTGTCAGAATTACTTAAGCTTGTACAGTCAAATCATCCTCTCGCACTACTAGTTTAAAATACGTATATACCAGTACAAGAGTTTTTGTTTGGCCTTTATTGTTTGGTGTGGTGGCTTTTTAAGACATACAATATTTTAGACAGGGCACTAGTACTATGAAAATGTTTTCTCCTACTGCTAATTTACTCTGACAGCTCTTAGAGCAACGCATTGTCAAGGTAAGTTTCTGCTATGTCACTCCTGTTGATTTTAGCTAGAACTACTCAGCAAAAACCTTGGTGGATTCACCTCAGTAATTCTAGATGTTTGCAAAGTGTGTGTGTATGCCAGGCCTAATTCTCTGGACTCCTTCTGCAGTCCCTGTATAGAAGGTGGCATATATAAGAAGCAATCCTTTAGACCTATTTTAGCCTTCACTAAAATGAGATAATGTCAACTAAACACCTCTTCCTTCCCACTGACTACATAAGAATGACTCTCCAGGTCACGGGCATCTACCCCATAGCTGCCTAAGGTTAGACGACGTGAATCTCACTGCTTCCATCCCACTTGGAATTACTCATGAATTGCCCTAGCCTTACTAGTATCCCACCTTTTTAGGCCACTGTAGCAAGGAAAGCAATGAGAGATCAATGATTGGTGGAAGCCTCTTTGATTCATGAGAAGTCCTACGGCTGATACACAGATGTTGATTTTTGCATTATCCCAAGTTTCACAATCACCTGCCCTTGCCCGGCAGCTCATCAGGATTGGGAGCATCCTGCTATAGGATCCAAGTGCCTGCAGCTGAGCAGGATGCTCCAGCGCTATCGGAGTCCATCAGGAAGCCTCATTTTAAAACAGAGAGGAAGATTGTGAAGAATGTTTTATAAAGCCGAAATACATGCACTGCTGGTTGGGAAAGACTACTAGGAAAAGAGATCTGGCTTTCAGGGTATTTTCATTCTTTAGGAACTGGGTTTGGAGGAAGACAAAAGATCACTGGTTCATGTAATCCTCTCTATGAAAATAACAGAGAGGAATGAACCTCGGAGCTGATGCAGAAAGCACCTCATATTATCAGGGCTGAGAACCTGACAGCCAGATATTCCCTTCCACTGTGTGTTATCCAAAGCTCTTTTGTGTTTATAATCATATAGGAAACTAAGAAACCCTACTGGCAGGCAATAACCCTTAAACTGAAGCTAAATGAGGAAAGGACCTTATTTTTTTCTCCAATAACAACAAAAATCACCTATTACTTGCTGCAGGTCAATAGCAGCACTGAATGCAAAGAAATTAATTTGAGCGATTATAGTAGCACGTCTGCTTCTCACTCAGTGTTCCTCTAAAGCAGCAATTTTTCTGCTTCATCCACAGGGTTGCGTTGTATCATATCATACAAAACTCAGTTTGATCTGACCTGCCACAAAACAAGTTATAAGCCAGCATAACCAATATCTAAAACAATGTATCATCATACGTACGCAATACCATTCTAGGGATCTGGACAGCAAAGTACAATTACACAAATTGCCATTTTGGAAATGAAAATACGCTTTATCAGGTCTTCTTCATCATTCCCAGAGAATATGAGTAGCTTATTCTCCTTTCCGCAGGATAGATCCAGAAAGCAGGCAGACAAGACCTGAGCATAACTCTACAGCAAACTCTCATTGTCAAATTGTATTCAGGGATTGCCTGTCTCTGCTTCCCATGGTACCTCACAAGGCAGCAATGACTGTATTGCTCTGAAGGAGACCATTACCAACAATGGCTGCAACTCTGGTATGGGCGAGAAATGGAATTTCATTATAACTGCATTCAAAGGTATTTCAATCAGCACTGATTGCTGCCTCTTTTTAAAGAAAAAATAATTTACTGAGTAGATTCAGTGGTTGTGGGAATCACACCCCATGATTTCCCACTCTCTGGTCTTTTTTCTCCTTACAAAAACATGCATGCACTCTCCTGCTCATCTTTCAGCACCGTCACTGTGCAGCCTGAAACGTTCAAAAGGCTACGTTTTGTCATGTAATCTAAAATAGTTAATAACCACACATTTGGGTTTGGTTTTTTTGTGGCTTTTCTTGTTCAAAGCAACATTAAAACAAGGTAAAGGAATTTAACTCTACTGACAGGTATCAGTTGGACAGGCTTTATTTCTTGTCAATAAAATCGATTCATGGCATTTTCCCCAGTCCTGACCCGCTGGTGTGCCTCTTCCCCTCTGAGACACCACAAAACAGAGTGATGTTCATCAGACTGCTGCTCCTCATGTTCATTAGCTCCTTAGTCTGAAGTGCAAACTGTGATGACTGCGCTTTGGAGGAAAGAATTTTCTTTGCTAGCTGAAACTGGACTGAGACCACCAGAAAAACCTACTGGAACAAGTGCTGGTGGCTGCTGCTAGCCTCATGTAGGTTTAATCTGGAAGTGTATGAATTAAAAGAACAATACTGTGTTATTAATAAATAGCCTTTCTACCATTGCCCAACCATACTTGGAGAAAAAAAATGATTTTACAGACGGTGTTCAGCATAGAAATGTTAGCAAAACATGTCTTGTAACAGTGACCTAAGACATAGCAACTGAGATAAATCCTTGGAGTTTTTGTTCTTTTCTGGGCAAACATTTCTTAAATACATCCAAAACTGAAGTAAAAGAAAAATATGCATATGGAAATGTATTCATACATGTGCACGTACATATGTACATAAATACATAACTGAATATATTTTTAATGTACCTATCTGAAGGCAATATTAAGAGGAATATGAGTCCATAATTATTGTCCTTCCACCACAGAAATCTGAATTCACTCTCCTCTTAAGGTTTGGAAATGACCACTTGTGGCCTTTTAGGACCCTTAAAAATCAAAATGCCAGAAATCAGTGGGAGACATATTCCCAGAATTTTCTGGAGCCAAGCAAGGACTGAGATCAACACCCTGGACTGGCCGCTGCGGAAGCAGCAACCCAGCCTGCAGAGATTTAAAAAGAAATTACCCAATTAAGATGTAATGGCCCTCCAGCCTTCCCAGGCTGTGAATGAGAGCAGACGTATTTACAATCACAGGGTATCATAAAACTCTATCCAGTTATATCAAATCAGCAGGGCTAAATTAGCCAGCAACATCCTGATTAGGTGCTGTGCCTGTGTGTGTGTTGGATGATTTATGATAAGATCAGTTAGGAATGTCAAAAGAGATTTTAAAATGACCTTCCGGGGGGAAAAGGGTGGATGAGAGGGATATTGAGGTTTCAGGAAGACAATTGTACTGCCTTACTGTGAAGGATGTCACTGAATAGAGGTGAAGAAAGATTACATTTGTCAATGTGTTTGTATGATGAATACTTATCCTCAGTTTCACACATACTCACACACATATATATAAAGAAGGCAAAGTTCATTTTCCATTGACGAGTTTTGCTATGGTAGGGTTCCTCATCACCATTTAATTATCCTTACAGAGGGATTTACCTTTTTTAAAATGAATCTTATTTATGCTTGTGAGCACCGAAGGACCATGTGAGCACAGCAAAGTGGAGTCCTCTATTTATCCAAAGGTCAGAGATGATTGTAGGCAGGTGGTCCAATTACCCTGAGAAAAAAAAAAAATCTTTCTCTNAACCGGACCCATTTTCAGTGGTTTATATACATGTAATTAGCAGTTTAATTTCCTCTGAGGCTAAATTAGCCCTATGATTTTATTTAATAAGAAGGAAAATTTACTGCCATGGCTGAGGTTGCGGTGCCAGCCTTAGCTCTGCACTGCCCTCTGCTGTCTTCCGAACCCTCACTCCGGCCAGTTCGACCTGGAGCACCACATCTGCAAACTACAGTCTGGATGCAAGGAAATTCTCTGAAGGAAAGGGTGAAGGAACGTTTTCCAGCTTATAACCACATTTAACGAGGGTTGCTCCCCTCCCTTTCTTATCCTGCAGCCACCAAAAATGCAAGAAATATATTCCTACGCTGTTGTTTTTTTTTTTTCCCAGCAANGCATCCCTCTCCCCACCTCATTCTCTCCAGCTAGTCCAGGAAAAATGATAATCAGAAATTTAACCTGGAGCTGAATAAAGAAGGCTGTCAGCCTTTTTGCTTCTGAAGAGAGCAGCAGTACAATTTGGTGTAAGTATAGTGTGTTCATGAATCCAAAACATAAATCACTGGCTTCATAATACTGCGAGAAGGCAGGGAAGAAGCTTCTTTCAGCCAGGAGAGCAACAGCAGCAACATCTCAAAGGTGAGGGAGATTAGACTGGGTTTTTATTTGTCACTGTGCCTCCGCTTTTTCCGCTTCTCCAACTGCTCACGGCATTTCTTTCCCTGNCCTAGATTATACTCATTACCATATTAGCCTTGTAACAAACCCTTTCACATGGTTTAGTTCAATTATAGATTACATTGTGTGCCTGTACACAGTCCACAAAGCTCAAGAAAATAATGTCGCATAAAGCAGCATCCATCATGCCTGAAGCAATATGATTACTCATGGTGTGCCTCATTCTTGTAAAATCTAATTCAGGCATTATATTCTACTTAAAAATATCTTTTAATAGGGGAAAGCAAATCCATCTGTTGCAATGGAGGGACATCTTCTCCTGGGACGCACCGTACTGACCACCAGTNATATGTGCCCTACCTCCCCAACCCCTGGCCACCCTGAAATTTCTCAGCTGACCGCCTGAGCCCACTAGGTGTGACGCGCTCCAGAAAGGGCTTTCCATGCTTGTTAGTTCCCTCTGCTGCCGTAATCCTGCAAAGGAAATATTTTTACAGGGCAGTAATGCGTGGCAGCCTTCACCTTCCCTAAAATATGGATGAGGAATGGTTTCAGTGATTGAGCACAAAATGAAAAAGCTCTTATACTGGGTCCCCCAAAGAGAGAGGATTATCCTCTAGGCCATCATTACAGCACAGTAAAAAAAAAAAAAAAAAAAAAAAAAAAAAAAAACTGCTTTCAATTAAAGTAAAAAAATGAAAGAAATTAATTAGGAGAGATGGTCATATATCTAGTACTTGATTTTTCTCTCTGTACTCTTTTATTTAACCATTTTAGACATATCATAGTTGTCTAGCTCAGATGGGATGTTTGTATTTTAGATGCATAAAACTGGGAAATATGAATGCCACTTAAAGTACACAGTGTTCTGAGTTTTCAGGGCTAAATTTACAGAGAAATTAAATCTAAATGATACTTTAGTATTTATGAGAAGCTAAAAAAGTGTTTCAGAAACACGACCAGTCTCTATCAATAAAAATTGCTGCAAATTATTGATAGTTTTGTAAATGTTGGATATGTGAGGTTAATTCTACCAATCTGAAAATATACCAAGAATTCATTCCTTATCTGCATGTTGGTATGTAACTACAGTTTCCACTAATATCTGCATGGCTTCTTCATCCTTTTAGTTAAAAAATTATCTCCTAACCCTATCATCTTTAATGAATATCTAGCAAACATGAGAAAACATCATGAGAACATCACTGGAAAGATTACNCTTCATAGCTTCTGAGGACACCAACGTGCACCATGAACACCCCATCAGCTTTTCACAGGCGGGACACTGTGCCATTGTTATTTCTTAGGAAGCTATTGTTACTATTACTACTATTTTTCCAGCTTTGCTAAGCAAATGGGAATCTTCGTCTGCCCTTCATCTGGAATTTCCTGGGCATCTGAGGTTCTGCTGAATGACCTGATAACAAGTGAGCGCATAGCCAGGCAACAGGTTCAGAGCCCACAGTCACTATGAGGCCCTGACTGCTAACCCCGCTCCGGTAACCTGTTTAACTTCATCAGGTGCAGCCTGCTGCTCCCGATGCACGGTTTTCAGCAGAAGAAGAGAAAAGAGACAGCGTGGCCTGCGAGGAGAGAAATAGGTTCTGCAAACTGAGTCTTTCTTTGAGCAGAGATTTTGATCTTTTTCAAACACAATTGAGGTATGCAAAACATAACGCTGTATGATCCAGTTTTCAGATATGAAAAGTGGTGACAATATCTGACAAAAGAGGTCAGGCAGTCCAGAAGGTGGAAAAAATTTTGAATTAACAAAGTTCAGCTCTCTGACTCTGGTTTTACAGGTACTATAGAGGTACAAAGAAGATTTACACTCTCTAGGGATACAGTGGGAAATCTCATGTCATTTAAGGAACCCTTAAAAGGCAGTAACCCAACACGACCATTCCTCTACCATGTTTCTACAGGGGCATTTCAGCCCAGTCACGTTGCAGCTGCTGGCTGACCAAGCAAGGCCATCGCAAGCAGCAGCAGCAGCAACAGAAAGGCAGGGGCTGCAGAAACCATTCAGCTCCAGGTCCAGGTTCTCACTTCCCAAAGCATTCATAGAGTATTGGTGAATTCCAGTCCAGTTCCACTCAGACTGAGTGATTTATTTTCTCCCCGCTGTGAGATTTGGTGCCTAAATAAGGTTCTACCTGAGTGTGAAAAGGTGACTTCACCAATTACAGAATTGAAGAACTGCAAGGTTTTGAGTTCAAAAGTTTTGAGTTTAAGGCCAGAGTTATTTTTCTGTAACTACCTTAAATAAGAAATCATTGGTATCAAGTCTTGTATTCCTTTCCTTACCTGCTAGGACTCAGGAACAGCACTTTGAAACTTCTAAAAGAAACAATAGGAGCCCTTAAAATATATCTTTCAAGCAATTTCTCTGCCGGATTGAGCCCCAGATGAATACAATAAACTAGCTGAAAATAGATCTTCTCAATTTCCCACTATTTTATTGTCACAGGCAACTTTTACACACTCACTAAACATTCACCTTCTTCCCCTTCATCTTTTTCTGGATTGTAATTCTAAATGAAATATTACTTACAGAGAAGACATGTTCTGTGTAAAAAATTCAATTACATATACAGGGTTAACCAGGGTTTTCTTTATATTGTTTAAATATAAAGATATTGTTTAAAGAAAAAAAATCTTTAATACACAAAGTTTAGTCATTAAAATTTTAATTATGATATTCCATAGCTTGTGCCTAATTATAAAAACTTATATTGCTAGTAATCTTCTTTGTGCCTTTAATATGCTCTTAGACAGATGAATGACATATCATTCTCTTTAAGCAATAAATGTGTGGTACTATTGTATTTGTATCTTAGTGACCCATACAATAATTGTTTATGTAACCAAGAAAATTAGGTGCTGGCCCAAGGTTACTGTAATGTTCAGAAATGTTCAAAATGTTCCTGTGTACCCTTAATATTTACGTAATGACTCCTGCCTTGGTTCTGCAGCTGTCCAGAAATGCATCTTTGGTGCATCAATGGTGGCATTTGGTCTCAAGGTTCACACGCGCTGAGACAAGCTAATCACCACCCACCTAACGGTGCTGTATTTGGTTTTCTAGCTGTAAATACATGAGTATTTCCAATACTTGTCAGCCACTTGCCCACGCTCGCATGCTCTTGGCACAATATTTCTGTTCGTCTCTTTCTGCCCTGCTCGGTGAAAAGTTGGAAAGAGTGCAGCTGTATAAAGCAATGGCTAGCACATTTTTTATGACTAAAATTTATGGAGTAATGTATCTACTTTTAGCATGACTATTGTTAAACCTGGAGATCAAGCAAAGTGACACTGAGTATATTGCTTTATCAATTGGATTCGTTCAAGTGAAAAATGCTGATCATGCCATGTCTATCCCCTGGGTGCAGAAACACTACTTCACTACTTGAGCGGTCGATACATAAAAGTCAAATTCATTATAATTTGTAGCTTTTTTTTCTTGAAGAAGAACGCAGTTCTCAGTACATCAATATCAACTCTTAAATCCACATTGGATGGAGAGGGTACAGCACAGTAATTCAATCTCTTTACACTTAATATGGTCAGGAAGGGAGAATGAAAACAGCCTCTTGTAAAATGATGGAAAAAACAGGATGCAATCATTCTGATGGAGCTGTGCAAAGGAGTCATTTTACACCATTCGTTACCAGGGCAACAAAATATAGTGAGCCCCATACATCTAACAGGTGACATTTTAGCTAAGAAATTGCTTCTTTGGTATTTTTTCTGCCTATGAAAAACAATGTTACTAGCGTTTTCACTTGTCATGTACTATAGGGCAACATATTCCTGCTGACAGGCCCATAATGGAAAAATAGAGCAGTTAAATAGTATTACAGTCTAACTTTTAGGATACATGCTAATCTGCTCTTTAAAGAGACTTCAGACATTTTCAAACACCCTGGAGACTTGAGTGACTGGAAATTTCTGCATGAGTGTATATAGACGAGCAGACAGATGTGTTTAGTGGAAACAAAAAAAAAAACCCTTTTCCAATCTTTTCTGATTTAACTAAAACCTGAAAGGTTGGGGTTTGTTTTTGTTTTGGTTTTTTATTTATTTATTTATTTGTAAATAAATACACTGCAGTGTTTGTAAATGGCCACCCACAAACACACTAGTGCCAGATACATCAAATGGCTTGGTTTCCATACATTTCTACCAGATAATGTATCAATTATTTCTGGCCCATATGCATGAAGGTCACATTTCAAATTTCTGTACAACTGCTACTGAATTCATGAGGGGAAAGAGGCTCAATTTCCACTCAGTACTTTCACATACGGAAGGGACTGAAGACTTGACATGGGATTTTTAGTGAGTTTGTGAATGAACCTGTACGTCTCATAAGAGCTAGATTTTAGATATGAATAAACTTTATCAATAACCCCTTTTATTAATTGCAGATGCTCCAGAAGTAGCACAGAGGCCTGGAACTGGTGTAATTCCAGGAGCTGGTGCCAACATGAAGACTGAGACCAGCTGAGAACTGATGTTTAAACGTCTGTCTCTGGTCGGTGAAGTTTCTGAAGTGAGGCATTAGCACTGTGATGCAGTGGTGACAACCACCAACAGGTCATAAAGCTGATGGCGCAGGATGAAGATTAAGGAAATACTAATGAAAATCTTGGATAAAATTAATGTAATATTCAAAGAAACCTTTGTAGGAGTGCATGAGGGCAGCACACGATAGTGGCTAGAAGGAGAAGTCCAGATGTGTAGAGGTGGCCAGAGATTACAGAGAATATTTGGTTATATTGGTAGATACAAGAAAGGCAACATACTTGATATAAAAGCTGACAAGCCTCAGGCTTTGTAGAAAATTACTGACTTCATCTGTGGAACGTGATGTGACCAGTCGGGCCCAGGTTACGACGCGGGGGATTGTAAAAAGAACAGCACATTACACAACAAGAAAGAGAGAGAGTCATTCTCTTCAGAGGCAAAACAGAAGCAGAAATATGCAGGATCAAGAGAAGAAGCAGTCCTAAGGTTAAATGTATGCAGAGGAGACAGGAGGATGAAGAGCAACACCCGGTAGGAAATGAGTCACACTTTCATAGAATAGGAAATTAAAGTAGCAAATCTTCACAAGCCTTGAAATAACTAACTATGAAGAGATTAGGGTAACTGGAGGTTTGATAATGGACTATATTTGAGACTGCTTCCCTTTCCTGTACAGAATCAGAGCTCAAATGTTTAACAGGGTGAGATTAGTCTATTCTGGCTACAGAGATGGGCTGACACACATAGCTACAAAGACATAGAATCATCTATGAGACTGTCCTTGAAATGTGATGTTATGGCCAGGACTTTTAGAGGAAACACTTATTTCTGTTTCCTATGTCATGTACAGTGATTAACGATAGGTATGGTATGAATTGACAGCTTACTGGTTGTTAATTTCTAACTCTTGAATTTAGGTGAAGATAATTTGTCCCTTGCTTCAGTCCTTAGACCTTACTACTCCCCATGGTGCAGTGAGGTGTGTATGGCAAGGCTACAAAACAATACTTTCCTGTAAATGTAAAATGCATTGTTCCTGAAAGCTGCTCAGCTTCCTAAATCATTGCCAATCCATCCTCCCTGAGTGGGTAATGGGATTCCCAACAGGTCACAGGTGGGTAGGGAGGTGTGTGTGAGATAGAGACATATCTCTGGGATTCCCACCCGACAAAGGACGGCACAGCACGTGCTAGTGCATTGCAGGTCACAGAAGGTGTCTGCTTTTAAAGGTCCCTCCTTTGCTTTGCCCCCTGGATCTGAAATCTGACTGCAGCATTAGTCTTCCTTACCACTCACCGTGCATGGCTGTGTCAAGCTGGACTGTGCTTGGGCTGTGCTAGAGCTGTGCCCGAGGCCTCTCTGACCTTGGGCAATGATGATGGAAAGCTTGATTTTGAAAGATGGGGTTTTGGAACACTTGTTCCTCTGACTGTGTGACAGGGCTAATCTATGCCCTACAAACCTTACCCTCCTGGCTGTATTATTTCACCTGTTTCCCTCTCTCTTATCTCTCTCATTTGTTTTTGTACCAAGCATTTAACCCTCCTGTATAGGACTCACATTTTTCAATGTGCAGGCACTCCCTGCCTCCAGCAAGGTAGCCCTAACACCTGGCTGAGAGAGGGCTGCACAGGAATTACAGTCTGGTTTATTGTCACTTATGTGCCAGGTCTTCTGTGCTTGTCCAAATGCTCTTAAACAGAGTAGTCACCTTTGTACATGGACATATGCTTGGAGAGTCACATCTTTTTAGGCGTGCCTGCACCTCCAAGGAAAGGCGGTGGGGTGGCCCTCTATGTTAAGGAGTGTTTTGATTGTTTAGAGGTTAATGCTGGTGACAATAGGATTGAGTGTTTATTGGTAAGAATCAGAGGGAAGCCCAATAAGGCAGATACCATGGTGAGATGCTGTTATAGACCACCCAACCAGGATGAAGAGGCAGACATAATATTCTATGAGCATCTGGGAGAAGTCTTACGATGGCTAGCCCTTGTTCTCATGGGGGATTTCAGCTTACCAGACATCTGCTGGAAATACGATTCAGGAGGCTCCTGATGTGTGTGGAAGACAACTTCCTGACACAGCTGGTGAGGGAGCCAACTAGGGAAGGTGCCCCACTGGACCTGTTGCTTGTGAATAGAGAAGAACTTGTGGGTGATGTGATGGCTGGAGGCCATCTAGGGCACAGCAATCACAAAATTACAAAGTTTTCAATTCTTGGAGAAATAAGGAGGGTCAGCAGAACTGCTGCCTTGGACTTCTGGAGGGCAGACTTTGGCCTGTTTAGGAGCCTGATTGGCAGAATCCCTTGAGAGGCAATCCTGAAAGGCAAAGGAGTACAGGGAGGCTGGACATTCTTCAAGAAGAAAATCTTAAAGGTGCTGGAGCAGGCCATCCCCATGTGCCAAAAGATGAGCTGGTGAGAAAGAAGACCAGCCTGGCTGAACAGAGAGCTTTGGCTAGAACTCGGGGGAAAAAAAAGAAGAGTTTGTGGCCTTTGAAAGAAGGGACAGGCAACTCAGAGAGGCTATAAAGATGTTGTGAGGTTATGTAGAAATCTAGATTATGAGAAAATTAGAAGGGCTAAAGCCTTACTAGAACTTAACATGGCTACTGCAATTAAAGACAATAAAATGTGTATTTGTAAATACATTAGCAGCAAAAGGAGAGCTAAGGAGAATCTCCACCCTTTGTTGGATGCAGAGGGAAACATAGTGACAAAGAATGAGGAAAAGGTTGAGGTACTTAATGCCCTCTTTGCCTCAGTCTTTAGCAATAAGACCAGTTGTTCTCTGGGTACCCAGCCTCCTTTGCTGGAAGAAAGGGATGGGGAGCAGAATGAAGCCCCCACAATCCAAGGTGAAATGGTTGGGTGGGTGTATGTTTCACTGGGTAAAAACCTGGCTGTATGGCTGGGCCCAAAGAGTTGTGGTGAATGGAGTTAAATTCAGTTGGCAGCCGGTCACAAGTGGTGTTCCCCAGGGCTCAGTACTGGGGACACTTCTCTTTAATATCTTTATCAGTGATCTGGATGAGCAGATCGAGTGTATCTTCAGTAAGTCTGCAGATGACATCAAGTTCAGCAGGAGTGTTGATCTGCTTGAAGACAGGAAAGCTCTGCAGAGGAATCTGAACAACATGGATCAACGGGCCAGGGCCAACTGTATGAGGTTCAGCAAGGCTCAGTGCTGAGTCCTGCACTTGNCCTGGAAAAAAGGAGACTGAAGGGAGACCTTATCACTCGCTACAGCTACATGAAAGGAGGTTGTAGCAAGGTGGGTGTTGGACTCTTCTTCCGAGTACCAAGTGATAGGATAAGAGGAAATGGCCTCAAGCTGCACCAGGAGAGCTGTAGATTGGATATTAGGAAAAAACTCTTCACTGAAAGGGTTGTCAATCACTGGAACAGGCTGCCCAGGGAAGTGGTTGAGTCACAAGGAAGTATTTAAAAGATGTGTAGATATGGTGCTTAGGGACATGGTTTAGTGGCTGGACTTGGCAGCGCTAGGTTAACGGTAGAACTTGATGATTTTAAAGTTTTTTTCCCAACCAAAACAATTCTATGTTTTCAACTATTTAATAATTTGTGTATTTCATTTGTTTCATATACATATAGCCTACATCAGATTAAAAAGTTAGCCTATATGGTGTTGGAAGCTGTGGTACTAGGTGAAGCAAAGTATTCATGTAAGCATAGTGCAGAGGTAAAAAAAGACTTTCATGTTCTCTCAGATGTACAGATGCAGCATCTAGTGACCCAATCCATATGTATCGTGTAATTAGGAACTAGAATAGCCTATCAAGCCTATGCTTGAAGATGCAGAATTAGGCCCTTAAGAAGAGGAGTTGGGCATGTAACTCACCTTGATTGCTTTTGAAATCTCCCTGTAATAATAAATTGATGAAGACACTGATCGAAGACTGCCCTACAGTTTCCTGTTCTGAGTTTATGGTTTCTTTGAAAACCAGAATGGGAGTTAATAAAAAGAATCTCAATAACTGTATAATATTTGTATGTTATGAATTTTCTGAAGTTCTGAATTTAACAAGATTTGAAAAATTAGTCAGTATTTATGAAGCTCCACAACTGAGAATAATACTTCTTTTGTTTTCTGTACACTAGGTGACCCATACTTTAATCAAGTACAGGAGTGCAAAAAAGGCAGAGTATCTCATAGTACTATTAATTACTATCTTTGTCTGCACAGTTCTTTAAACTTGTAAAGCCAAAGCACTAAGCAGATTATAAATGAATATAAAAAAAATCATATTCCCATTCTTCAAAAATAGTATACTATTTAAAAGACATATTAACATATTTTTACTTGAAAATTTCACACTGAAAACCTCTACTGTACATCATAGTTATTCAAAGCAGCAAAACATCTTCAGATTTTTCCTTTTTCTTTCTTAGCAAATTGTTTCTGTGATATTAATGATCAATACTGTAATTGTTTTAAAATAAAGTTCTAAGAAGTATATGAACTTTAAATATTTGAAAGAATCATTCAAAATAAATACACACATTCACATAGATGTTACAGGCTCCTATTTATTCAAAATTCCTTCTCTCAGATTAAAGTAGATACAAACAAAATGCACATAAGAATTCAATTTGTATCTATTCATAGTATAAACATTGCTTGCTGATGTGCCTATTGCAAATTCCTATCTACGTAAGTATTAAGAAAAGAACAAAGAAAAGAAAGGTGCAGAGTCATTTTAGATTAGACAGTGTCACTTAGGAAAGTCAGTCTCAGAAGACTGTCTACTGTGCCCTAGGTCATTTGAGAGAATGATGTAGTGTGAATACATATAAATAATATCCCAAAAGCCCTACATAACACTCATGGTGTCAAATGTCTGTTCTGCTTACACTATGAAGGTAAGATTTACTAAGAAGTTTTTCTAACATCAGCCTTTTATTTGTTTCTGCATTACAGATCTATTCCCTAAGAGCAAGAGAGTTAAATTAGTTGCTCATTCATTTCAGTAAAATAGTTTCATTATTATCAAAGACAAACTAGAAGGTGAATTTGAACACCCTAAGAATACAGCAGCAGCTGAACTCTTCCTTCTAGCTTTTTTTTTTTTTTTCAGTTGTTTTATTAAATGTTCATTCTTTTGTACTAAAATAAACTAAATGCTCTAAGTTCAGAACCTTGGTTTCAATTCAGCATGTGAAATTTAGGGTCCTTCTTGTTATCTTCCCTTTCCCATATTAACATTGTCAGAGCATACATCGTCAACGTATCCCTGTAACTGGTCTACCAAACAACCCAGAAGCAAGCACCTGCTTTTCATTTTTCTTATCCTTACCACTCAATGTTCATTGTTCCCTGGCAGTTCTCCATTCTCACTGTATGGTGCTTTGGTGCCAGGGTAGCCTCTTCTCTTTTCAACCGCTGCTCTCCTAACCACTGCCAAGATCTATTCCCCTAATGCTTTTGAAATGAAGACAGCATAGTGCATGCAAACTAGACTAAATCTGTGCCCTGTACAATACCATCTGGCATGGACAACAAAGGAGAAGACTGGCGCCTGGTTGTGAGTTCGCTCAGGGATTATCAGTGGGATTGTAGAGGTCTACAGGCTGTGATAGGACCAGAAGGACAGGATAAAAGTTCTCACTGTACCGAACATCACACAGTGTTTTGACTGGGCAGGCTTACTTTCACCTGAAAACCTGTTGTTTGTCCTATTTAGTCCCATCATCTTGGCTCTCAATGTTAATTAAAAAATCTATAGTCCTGAAAGTTGGAAAGGTGCAAAGTGAGAGATTTCTCTGCAGGGGTAAGTGCAGGACAGAGACAATCTGTGCATGAAGTTACATGTTAGAGGAATGAACAATTAAAGACACTTGATGTTGTTTACACTAATACAGTGCAGACTGCTTAGAGATGATTAATTGTACAAAGCCTGAGGTGGCCATCAGAGTTGACAACCAATGTAGGCAGCCAGAGAAGCAGGAATGAAGACAGGAAAGTGTCCAGTAAA
>VXBL01003185.1:193570-209208 GCA_013400195.1 Aramus guarauna
AATTGGATTTTTTTCTATATAGCTTAACCAACAGTACAAGCCATAGAGAAAATGGATTTGGTTTGGGGAACCATGAATACTTCAAATGAGGGATAATCTTCTTTTGATATGTTCAACAATATGTTTCAGTGTGGAAACTGATAAGTGAGAGTGGGAAGGAAATAGGACATCAGGAAAACATGGGAAACTAGTTGAGGAGAAAGTTAAGTGGGACAAAAATCAAGTGCAAGATTATTCTTGCTGACATCTTTAGCACTGGATGTATAGAAAAGAAAATACCAGTTAAGGACAAAGTTGTCAGACTTGAGTGTCTGAGGTGAAGCATCTAAATCAATATTTAGGCAACCCAGTGAGTGACCTGGATTTCATAGATACTAAGTCACTTCAGCTCACACTGATATAGCATGCACCACCTGAGAGTGTCAGACATCTTTTTAGATGCCTGAATGTGAATTATAAATGTATATGCATATAGACAGGTGCCTGAGGTTTGCCTAACTGTTAATAGAGGCTCATCATCACATTCAAAAACAAACTCCAAACAGAGGGATACTTGTCTATGTGACATTTTCACAGGTTATTGTGATTATTAAAGTGTTATAGGATAAATCTTCCTTTTACATTATTCTATCTGTTTGTGGTCTTTGAGATGCCAAGTGAAGGGCGGCTCTTCACTGGCAGCTATTAAAGATTGCTATAAATACACATGGAGTATTGTAGCCTGGGTCAGGCCTGGGCAGATTTCCCCTTGAACAGATGTAATGTATGGGCTGATAAAAAAGGTAGAAGTATACAGCCAAACCTCTGTTCCTCCTTCTCACTTCTCCCTATACCAACTCTTGGTATTGAAGAAAGAGGAGATGGTGCAAAAGGCTGGTAGGCACAGGAGAAGAAAACAGCTCTTTAACAGATACTCCAGATAGAACTGCCTGATATGTAAACTCAGACTTGAAAAGAATTAAAAATGAATGTGAAAGAAGGTAAATCTTCAGAACTAATGGAATTTGGGTATGAAGAATCATCTTATACATGATACAATAAGGTGTGATGATAGGGTGTTTCTAATGTCTGCTTGTTTATAGGAAAATTCCAAGCACGTCTGATGGAAAAGACCTCCAAAATCTCTAAATATTGACTTCACAGAGAACAACATTACATTAGTCCTTCAGGGGAATCTTGTTTTAAAGTCTTGGATTTGTTCTTTAAATTGAAGTAGCAAAGTATACGTTAAATCTAATTGTGTTGGGGAGTGTTCATTAATGATTTCAGCATGCTTATATTCCCTTCTAGAGGTGATGTGAAAGTGTCTCATGGAAACTATGCTAAAATGAGGTAAGCTGAAGCTCTTTTTCCATGTTTCACCTGTGAGCTACCAATCACTCTGCATTAGATGTAAACACATGTTCATATGTATATGGCTTTAGCAAAAGCTCACTCATGGTGTTTATTCCAGTTTTGTACACGAGGTAGGGGAAGACAGATCATACTGAAGTCTGTTAAGAGAAAAATAGCCCTTCAAAAGTATTTCAAATGAGTTTGAAGGAACAGAGGGAGTTTGCACTGACTGAGCACTACATGTCAAGTGGTTCTGCATTTTTGGCCTTGTACTGAAAATGTTAAAATGGGATGTAACCCCTATCTGCACTGTAGCCAGTGTGCTCTCCGAGCACACAGAACTATCTAAGATGCCAAGGCAAAGAGCTTCATCTGCAATCAGATTCCTCAGGTTTTTCGTAGCTTAGGTCACAGGTTGGTTACATGCTAAATACCTAGGCAAAAAAAACCCCTGGAATTTGCCATTAATCGACTGGAATATGACAGTTTCAGTTTGTGATAACTCAAGCCAACCTGTATTTTTTCTTAGACGTGGAGAGTCTCAGGTATTCACCAGTTTGTACTGCTTACTTGCTAGATGAATACAAGGTGTTAGACAGATGACCAGGCCACTACCTCATACACAAGCTGAATTTATGCAGCATTTTGAGCATGGACAGGAGAAAACCCTAAATACTGTCTACCTACACTCATTTTATTAAATGAGTTCTGTGGTTCCAGGCTCCATATGACTTATCCTTATCCCAGTTACCTACATGTACATGGAACTATTGTTTCTAACTCAGCGTGTTTTAAAGTACTTTAAAGATACAAGGCCAATCATATAAAAAGTATAAGATAACCCAAATTCTTATCCACAACTGAAGAATTCTTACAATAAAGGATCTTTCTTAGAAGCTGCCTTCTTATCTAAAGATGTGCAGAGGAAAATGCTGCGCTAAAATAAGTTCTGATTCTTTCTAAGTAAACTTGACATTATTTGTGTTTTTTTGTCAATACAATGTTTCAGATGTACACTGGTTTTGAAAGGGAAAGCTTTCTCAGGGGTATCTAATTACCTATGAGCTGATCAGAGATATTTAAATACATGCTACTTTAACTCCACTAAGGTCTGTGAAAGCAATAAATAAATTAACCTACCTTAGGGAATTGCTGTTCTCTGAGCAGTGGGTCATTGTTAGTGGGAAGCATTGATTTTGTTTGACTTTTGCATGGCACAAAATGAGATTGACCCCAGAAAGCTGTTCTGGAACAGTTCATGGCCACTGACCACTGAGAATGCAAAATTTCCCAGTTCTGCCTTAGAAGTGAATTAAATCCATTCCACTGATTGATTGGCTTGTCCAAGCAAATAATCACTATTTAGTCCCAGCCAAGTTCACTGGTTTTCTGTTCTCAAAGGCTGTAAGAAGCAACTTCACTGGTGCCATATTGCCTATGCAAAAGCTAGTATAAATGACAAATAATTTTGTTTTAATCATTTACCTCAAGTAAGGTATTACTTCTTACTGAATTCAGCTGACCTGTGCCACCTCACACCAACTCTGAATCTAACCCCTTTCCCCAGACACCAACTTTTGGGTTCCTGGGTTGTATTTGCATGAAAGATACACTGATGAAGGCAGAATCATTACATAGCCCTATTCTCAAACTTTGCTGAACAGTGTTTATATCCTGAAGAAATTTATGCCAGGTTATGTCTTATTAGATCTTTGTCTTTAGGACATTTGCAAAAAAGCCACTATGGATTTGAATTATTATCACTAGGAAACTGAGGTTTTTTGCATTTCTGCAGAGTGGACATTATAAAGAAATGCCAAAGTCCGTGATTTGGATATAGAAAAGAATTTTAACTAACCTTGAAAAGAGGAACACTGTGTAACAAAAATGCACAAGTGGGAAAATGCATTGATTCTGCCAGTTAGACTAATGTCCTGTCTTACTTCAATGTGGCTGTCAGCTCTGTCAGTTTAGGTAATTATTTGCTCCTTTAGTTCTAAGCAGTTGCCCAAGTGCGTGAATTGTTAATAAGAAACAGAAATGCTTCTGCTGGGAGAGTGTTAGCTGAGAAGGATGGTCTACTGAACTTGTGTGTTAGCAGCAGAGATGATCAGGAAAATTTCTGTACAATATTTTTTTGTCAGTGTTGTTGCTTTAGCAAGATGAAATTTTTTCAGAAAAACTTGTATTTTTTTCTAGTTTCTCTAGTGCATGCTTCAGAGATGCTAGAGGAACAGGTGTGAAGTGAAGCAAGGCAATTTCTCCCTAAAGAGATTGAACTCCCTTTCTTAGTAGATCTCCCAACCCTGGAGGCCCAGAAAGTGAGAGACCATATGGTCCTATATTTACTTAGTGTCTTTTTCACAAAGTGTGAAATCAGCGCCCTGTTACACTTCTGTTTGCCTCTTAAAACCTTTCTGCCAGCCATGGCTTAGGCAACAGTCTGCATTCATTGCACCTCTCCCCCTCCCCTGAGTGCTGCAATCTTGCTTTTGTTCACTCCCTGGGCTGAGCAAGCTGACAGCAGCTCCTTAGCAGTCCTCAAAGGAGCTTCCTACGCACCTTGAAAGATGAAAGAGGACAAGTCTTTTCCATCCGCATTCAGGTCTTGAATTCCTCCCCAAAACAGCCAAGGTGGCAGTGATGACTGTGACAGCAACGTTGGGCTGGTGGCAGTCAGGATTCAGGATGGGGGTCCCTTCATCGTTTCATAACTCCATGTAGCAGCCAGTAAGCATAATAATTTTCAGCCACCAGGGCTTTGGTCACATATTCAGCCACCAGCCTAGAGCTGAAAGACTCCATAATATTGTTACCAAATCTCTGTTCCATCCAGTTCTTTAAAGCCAAACTATTAAAATTTACTCCAGGGTAAAACTCAGACCTACTATACATTCACTACATTTCTACGAACAAGATTTCAACCACCACCAGCACCACCCACCACAACCAAGTGAGCATTCAGGAAATATTGAGAAAAAATTACAAATAAAACAAAACACCTAACCAAAAATCCTGAAACAGGATTGGAAAGGCTGAACTGACATGGATTGCAGACCAGAGGAAAAAAGGACAATGTAATTTATTATGTAGAGGAAGGGGAGGGGACCAGCACTGGTAATAGGTGTGCTTTGTGTTCAGAAATACTTGGGCAATGTTAACAGACAGGTTCAGATGTTGTTCTATCATCTTTTAGCTGTTGCTACCAAATGTACAATGTGCTTCTGTGTACTGTCATAAGTCAGCTAAAACATGTGTAAACATATGCTATGTCAGTCATTAAGGAGAAGGCTATAATTACACTTTTAAATGTGGCAAAGCATTTTGAAAGTAGTGTATAATTTTCCAGAGCGGGAACCTTCATGAAACATATCTTTCCCTGAGTGTTTATACAGCCTGACATCTCCAGGTTTGTTCAGATCGAGAGCCCCACTGTGAACAAGCAGGCTTCAGACAAAGGAGGTAATTTGTTCTTTAGGTGCCATTTCAACGAAAGGGAGAGGCAGCAAGAGGTGCAGGGTGGGGGACAGGGCACGACAGTGAGAAGAGGAAGAAGAAGGGCACAGTGTGTTACTGCACACGGTTCAGAAATAAACAGGATCTGGCATAATTACCCTGGGAAGGACTGTTGAGAGGTGCCTAGTGTCAGGGTGCTGCTTTCACTCTTAGCAAATGATGATGCTGTCATTTTATCCTTGACAGAGTCGAAGAAAGGTATGGATTTTACACTTCTAATTAAATTAAATAGGCTCACTCCTCACTTGGGGGCAATGGGATCATGTAATCTTACTGGGAAAGAGGAAGAGCAGTAAAGCGCCAAGGGGGCATCCTACAAAATGCTCATTTCCTCCTTTTGATACGAGCCCTGCACAAGAGGGATTTGCAAAACCAGGCTAGAAATCTGAACATACTCTCTCCATTAATTTTGTTATTTTTTTAGGTTATATTCAAAATTATGAGCTTTAATGTTTTTAGGCTTCTGAGGATAAACAAAGGCTCTGCATTATTCTGCCTACTAAGCTCAGCTGAGCCATCAGGCTATTTTGGCTTAGCAAGTTACCACTCATCAGCCATGATAATCATCACTTCATTTCTATCATACCTTCAATGACTGCAACACAGTGAGATCTCAAACCACAGTAATAGAGGAAGAGAAAATTAACACTTCCTAGCACTTGCAATAGGCCAAAACCACATATGAACTGCCTCATACAGCTGACACACAATTTTTTGGATGTTTATCAGACTCTGATACTTAATTTTTTCTAGATATGAAGTATTCCCAGTGCTGTGAAATATTTCAATTTATCTGGAAAAAAAATATGCTGATGCTTGTTAAATAACTTAAAATTTATGGTTTATGTCCGTTGCATCTTTATAGCAGTACTCTGGAAGTCCTTATTAAACCATGGTGAAAGTTTAATGGTAACTATTCAATAACTGGTAAGTATTTGAAAGACATGAGCAGATTATAAAATTACTATCAGTGAACACTGATACAAACAATGTTAGGATGATTCCAACCCTCCTTCTCTTCCTGAGAAATTACATTTTCACCAGCAATTTATTTCTAATATATAGAAGGAAGAAAATAATTGTCCAATCTGTGCTATTTTCCTGTCTCGAAAACAGTAATCCACATCTCTTTCTCACTGTCCATGTTGGTCACTAAAATGCTATGGCAAGTTAATTTATGTCTGCCTGCACAAGCAATGAAAGACATATAGAATACCTATAGAAATAAATATAGAATAAACTTATAGAAATTAGCGTTGGAGTTGTAGTGAAAAAGAATCTGTGTATGATAAAACTATGACTATTAATTTATTGCATTTTTATGATTAAGAAGAGAAGTACCTGAAAGTATTAGATACCACTGCTTCACTACAAAGTGGTAAGAGTTCCCTGCTCTTGAGCACACATATATGTGGAAGTTTGAAGCTTTCTCACTGCTGGAGCAGTCATTGACCAAGCTGAAAATGGACACGGATATTGCTGCACACCTGTAAAGCTCTCCAGAGTGCCCGGTTCTGTGCCTGACAATTTCAACTGTATTGGAGGTTGAGGCTGGGCAATCTGACATAGTGATCTAATTTTGCTCTCATTTTTATTTGTTTCCCAAAATCCTTGCAAATATTCTGAATTTCTGAGAACGTTTTTCTGGAGTGCTAGAAGAATTTGCCCCAAATTCCCAAGTCTGTAGCCCAAGTCAAAGTTTACATAATCAAGCCCACAATTAAATTGTTTTGAATGTCATGCAATGGTAATTGTCAGGTGAAATTTGATCTGCTACGCTCGTGTTTTAACTATCTTAACTGTAGTATGACTTTAACTTATTTCTCCATCAAGCTTCTTTGAATTTATATCGTACTGTCTTTATAGTAATTTTTAGTTTTAGTTTTTGTCTCACATGCCAAATTCCTGTTTGGTATGGCTGAATACATGAGATACATGCATAGTCAAATGCATTTGTGTTGCATTCAATAGGCCAGTTGATAATATGATTTGGATCACAGACCACAACAACAAGACTGTGTGGAAAGAATCATGCAGATTTTTATTTTGTCAGGGGAATATTTTCATATTTTAAATACCTCTGCAGCTGTCTAGTCCACACCATCTCTTTTGTTATTCCACATGCAGGCCCGAGTCCAATATAAACACTGCACATGCACTTAAATTCAATCCTGATGAGTTATCCCACTGAATTTAGCTGCATTGTTCCTATGATCTGTGTAAGATTAGGACTTTCTGTCACAGCAGCAGCCAAAGGTCCCCGTCAAGACAGGCCTGGGCAGTAGAGACGCAGTCACTTGCATGGTTTTACTGATCATTCATCTGAAAGAAAGGACTGTAGACAGCAAGGAAAGTCCTAGAGACCTTCATGCTGATGGTGAGAATGAAAACCAGAGGGATATAATCTGATACATACTTTCTTAAGACCAGGGGCGAACAATAGCCTTGTAATGCGTATTGAAGTTGTCTTTCATATCACTGTGCTGCACCAGATTCCTCTGAAATTGGTGATTTATCTGTCCTTACCAAACTATGCTTGATGTTCTTCCACAGCAATATTGATCCTGCCATAGACAAAGCCAAAATGTTATAGCCCCTGAGGAGAAAAGATTAATAGAAATTTATATGCCTCAATAGAGATTTCTTTTCTCCAGTTATCACTGTCCACACAAATTTAGCACTTAATTTCCACTGTCATTAAATTAAAAAGAAGCTGTGTCTAATACAGATTCTAAGCTTGTTAACCTTACTTTTTCAGCATAACTAAAACCAGTTTGATTACTACAAGAAAAAATATTTTAAATTGGTTTTAGTAGTAGAAAGTAATTTTAAATTTAGAATCTTGGGAGTAGTACTTGATAGTGTAACAAAGTTGTAATAAAGAATGATAGGCAAGGTGTTGAGCTCTTACACAGTGATAGCCTCTGAATTGACTGTTAGCACTCAGTGTCATTCTGGGTAATTCTCTGAAAATGTCAATTCAGTGCTCTGTAGCAACCCAATAAGCAAATAAAATGTTGGGAATGTTAGGACACAAACAGAAAATGGAAAATATGCAAGGTCACATGTTGATTATAGAATAGTTCTGGTCTTATACTACTCCTTTAAAGCAGATAGCAGAACGGGAAATGACAGAAAATGCTTTAAAGGTTATTCAGAGTTCTGACATCTCTCTGAGATAAAATAAGTAAATTAGGTAATTTTGGAAATGATGCAGTGGACAGGACATTATTACAAAGGTTGATAAAATTGATGCATGGGAAATGTAACAAAAGAATGATTACACACCACTTCTCATTACAGAAGAACCAGGAAAGCCCTGTGTAATTTTGAAATAACATGTTGTAAACAAGCAAAAGTAACTACCTTTTCACAACACACAATTTACCTGTGGAATTCTGTGGAAAAAAATCAAAAGACTATTATCAAAAAATATGCAGATAGTACCTTTCGATTAAGAAGTCCACAAGCTGCAGTTTGCTAGAATCTTGGAGAATGTACTGTCACTATCTGCTTACCCAGTTTTAACACTCTTCCTCAAAGCATCAATTGCCAGTCACTCTTGAACACCAGACACAGGACAGGGAGGAACCCTGCTTTGGTCTAGAATGGGCTTCTTTTTCTCCCTACTAATGAAATGGAGGTTGAAGGGTTAAAGGAGGTGATTATTTATACCACAGAAATGACAACATTTTAAGTTTTTAGACACAGCAGAGCTGCATAACTCATTGCATTGCATATTTTATCTTATAGCAGGCTATAGGCATTTTTAAGACTGCTAATAACCATTACTATTGCATTACAATAAATTTACCACAGCTAAAATATTTTTCTATTCTTTCATTTCTAAAGCTTTAATAGCAGTCTCTCTTCCCCAGTTTTCATCACATATGCTGCCTAGCAGATCTCTCCCATAGTTGCAGTGACTTTATGTGAAAGCTTCTTTGAGAAGGATTTTGTTTTCATGACAAGTCAAATGCCCCAAGTTAACACGATTCTTGGTCATTCACGCATCCTTGAAAGATAGCTGTAGTAATAATAAGTAACCTAGTAAAAGATTAAGTAGCACTGACTAAACTTTTAAACTGAACTTTTATTCCTTGTTTAAATCCTGGTTGTTTTGCCATGTAGCTAAACCAGGCTTTTCCTAGGCTATTCAGCTTGCTGTTGGAATAATTTTCTTACAGCACAGGGAGACATTTTTTCCAGAAGAAACCAAAGACTGAAATTAATCTATGGATCAGCTGTGTGCAAAAGTCACTTTATGCGTTTATTATTCTACTTGGCAACGTGTAGTTATGTAACAAAAGACCCACTGTCATAATTTAAGTATTGGTATAGATGATGGGAGCAGCCATAAAGGTGACCTGTAATGGAAAAGACCTCTGCACGAAACTCACACCTTATGCAATTATATTTTCATCAGTTTAATTATAATATGTAGAAGGAATTTACTTACCCTGATGATACAGTTATGGCCTTTTTATATAGGGTTTTAAAAATGCTCTTAGGCCACAAAATACATGTTTCACAAAGTTGAATCATTTTCAAAAAGAGCACCATATGCTTAACAGGGCAAAACATCATCAGTAGCTGTATCAAACTGATGAAGCAAATACACTTATTTGACAGATGACCAAGTAGAGAAGAGAATTTGCAGAACATCGATGCAGCCAAATTGCAACTAGAGAGTAACTGCAAATTGTTCATTTTTTCCTTACCTCAGTTCCTTGGTTGTAAGTAGTTTTGATGGATTGCTTTCTTTAAATAATTAAACTTTGGGGCAAATGTTAACAACGTAGGACCATAGTTATGAACACTCTTATTGATTACTGCGTTGCATTTTTGTATCTTCCACATACAATTTGCCCAAGAAAACATGCAGAGATAGAATTTAGTATAACTGAGAATCAAACCATGAATACTGAGAATCTACTTCTGCATGTTCTCTAAATGCATACAGTCAGTCTGCTTTACCTAAAAGAGGAGAAAACATATCTTCTGAAGTTATCAAATTAAATTTTCTTTTGAGTCTTATTTGAAGCTAGAGTAGATACACCATTTTTCAGTTTGTAGCATAACATCTTCCCTTACACCGGGGAGAAATAGTAGGCTATACATTACAGAAAAAAAGAGGCCATGCATCTTGTAAAGTACACATTAAGTAGCACAAATTGTTCCAACTACATCACAAGGATTCTGGCAAACCTTCATTTTCTCCCATCTAAAGCCTGTTCATATGAGACGATATTGTTTCAGTGAAATGAGTGAAAATAAGGAAATCAGAAAAAATTTATTGGTATGACAGTTTTCAGAGAGCACTACTGAAAAAATGTGTTGGAGTTGAAAAAGACCAACAGAAAGAAGTTGAGGGAAAAGGAAACATTTCCATATAGAGACCTACATCACCTAGTAAAGAGATTAAGTATAGTCTTGTACATGTACCCAACCTCATGTTGCTTTCTGAAAATTTTTATTCTTTCATGTACATAAAGAATAACATTACTTATTTTGCTCAGACTGTATTTCACATATCTATTCCCATGGTATTTCGACTCTAGGCTTGATAGATCTTTGTAGAAAGTCTGTCTGGAAGACAGCTAAATGGAAGATGGGAGACAGCTTAAAGACCTCCCAGGACATTGAGGTTCTGGCATTTAGCGTCACAACTAGATTGGAGGATAAAATATAACTTAAATGTACTCAACCTTTTAAGCAATAACCTGCAGAGTTTCTTACGGCACCTTCAGCACTGCAGTAGCACAGAACCTTAACACAGTGCACATTAGATATGATGAACTTCTAATGTGTGTAGTTCACTACATTTTTCATCTTCTTTAAAAAAAGGAAAAGGGTATGTGCACTATCTTGTAATGTCTTGTATGTCTCACAAAGTTTGGCTTTATTAATGCTTAAAATCTTGTGCTACTGAGGTTTAAATGTTAAGAGGTAGAAGTCCTACTCTTATCTCCTCTCCCACCAATATTTGAAGGGTGACTCCTCTTCACCCCCACCCCTTCCCACCTCAGACTAGGCTGTACAGGGCCTGGAGGTCGGTACCTGTACAAGAGTAAAATTAAAGGTCAAGGAACAAGGATTTACATGGCAGTTAATGCTTTTAAGTGTCCAAACATGTCTCTGTGCTACGTGTTATAGTTTGTCACCGAAGCATCGCAGGTCTGGCTCACTAGGCTGCTGGTGCTCTCCTGGGAAGGAAGGTGAGAGAGAGGCGGCAGTGGCTTTTAAAGCTACTGGTGGCATGGTGCCTTCCACAAGAGGCACCTGCTCTCCAGAATCAGAGACAAGTTGTGAGGCTACCAACAGAGTGTCTATGAGAATCTAGAAGGAAATGTCTTCACAGACATATTCTAATTTCAGAATCTTCCTCTTGCTACATTAGCAAAGCCAAAAGCAGACCATATTATTTTCTGACTCTATTGTGCATCAGTGTAGGACTTGCCACTTCTCTTAGATGGAAGGTTGTTGATCCAGGCCACTTGAACACATTAAATCATAACACAAATAGCATCACTGCAACCCAATCACAAGAGAAAAGAAAACATATATTATTAAAGCATTAGTTTTAAAACTGCATGCATTATAGAGGAAATGTTAGCCAGGATTCAGAAGTGTTGCCTGAATTATGATGGGTTTTCCCTTTCTTTGCTTTCTATTCCTCATAACACACCCAATATAATCGAAAAGATAACAAACAAAACAAACAAACAAACAAAAAAAAAAATGCCAGAGACCCAAAGGCTGTTATTGGCAATGTTCAAAGAGGCAGGTGTTATTTTTGTCAAAGCAGGAAGTACAAACTGTGAAGAAATCCCCTGACAGGTACCTCTCTGCTTCTTGCATGTGGGAGATCCCAGAACATGTGAAGATGCTGTAGGTAGTTCCTGTGTCTCCAGCAGATATGGGGAGGAGGTGGAACACAACTTTTTCTCCCACACTGTGTCCAAATGTCATGTGAACTCTTAGGGACAGTTGGCAGTAATTTCCCAAGCTCCTATAATCTGCTTTGTAGCCCTGGCTAGAGAGTTAAAAGGGACCCCTGGCTTAGTACTTTATTCTACATCCAGTGCTCAAAACATAGGCACAGGAAAGTCAAAAAGCCTTCCCAGAATATCCATGCTGGATCTTGCTTATCATGGGCAATTGCACCAACTAATCTCTCTCAGAAATGGTAAAAGTCTGTTTTAAAGTCTCTAAGGGTTCTTGCCCCCACTGCTGTGACTGAAAAACTCTAAAATACATTCAGCATGTAAAAACGTAGTTAAAATAGCCACAAGTTAAATGACAGCTACCAAATAAACCAGAAAATACCTAGCTAAAACACCTGGGAGAATGACTTCATTTCCTCTGCTGAAAAGTCTATTCTTTTACCTTTTCCCGAACAAGGTTTTGCACTCCCCTGCCCATTGCTATAGGCTGCTTCTGTAGCTATTCCATGTCAGTTTGGTTTTATGGACATGGGTGACCACACCAAGATGGAAAATGCAAACAAGTTGTCTCCATTGCCTCATATGAAGTCACTGACATCTTTCTCCTTGTAATGGAAGTATGTCATCTGAAATATTAGTTTTGTACCACAAATCATGATACTTCTCTCAGAGTCATCTGGCGAGTTACTACATTCTCTCTACTCACAGTACATTCCATTTTCACAATTGTCCTTGAGACCTCCCCGGTTATGGTATACTGTTTAAAATGCCTGTTAATTCCCAGTAGTGGAAACTAGATTTTTGAACGTGTCAGATTCAAATACAAACTACTGTCTGTAATTAAAAGCTTATTGTAGGCACCCATGTTATTATTTCATTGGTAGCTCTGCTGCTGCGTTATATATAAATGTATAAAAGGGATTTTTAAAATCCATGCTATGTACCATACATGAATGTCATTAACATGGATTTCATTTAACCCCGAGGAGTCATTTAAACCTCTTGGGTGAATTTACATTTATGAATGTTTCTTGCGAAATGTGTATTATTTATCCACTGCATCATGAGAGGTCTGTAGGACCCATGAAACTGTAAATATGTGTGTAAGGGTATGAAAAAGAAGCTTCATAAAAAGTCTGATTCTGTAAGATCAGTACTGTTAGTCTAGCATCCTACTACGGGAATAAAGGAATTAAAAAATAAAAAAGAACTAAATTGAACTGAGCAAGGCATGGATGAAGAGGAGAATGTCAAAAAGGGAACAGGAAAAGCTTTACTGCTTAAGTGTTACTACATTGTCTAATGCTGAAGTTGAATATAGTAGTCAAGACAGATACCCAGAGGAGTGGCAGAGAAGAAAGGACCATCTAACAGTTGTAATAATCTGGTTCGGCTGTGGCTTCTGGATCTTGGAAATCATCCACTGCCTGCATACTGGTTGGATTCAGTGAATTATCTCGGTCCCTACATATCTCTTGAGGTGGCTATTCACTCCAGAAGATTTTGACCCTTCTCCATCCCAAATGGCTACTTTGCACAAGTTGCCATTTACACTGCTTGCGTCCCCTATGATCAGCTCAACAGTCCAAAATAAAACCTAGAAATAGTCATTGCTTTCAACTTGTAGCTTAGCACAAACCATCAGAATCCCTCTCAGATATGAGCAGAAGCAATATAAGGATAATGAAGGAAGAGCTACAGGAACATCTGTAAATTAGCCAAAGCTGTGTTGGAATAATAAACAGAAAATAGAGGAAACAATAATGTGTTTGGATGGCTTAAATACTTCCCAAAGAGAAAACTTTTTGGAAAAACTATAATTATCAGGGATGAAACATATTTAATCTATGCTGACTGAGCATTAAAATGCATTTGCTACTCTGAAAACTTTTGGAAAATTCTATTTAAACTTCAACTCAAAATTATTTTTATTTTTTTAACTTTGGGATTATCAAACCCAAAATATCCTGAGAACAGCATGGCTTTAAAGGACAGTCAGACACCGGCCACGGCTGTGCCTGTGGACCATCATCCGGCTGCTGGAGGAGACTCCGCACGGGTGAGCTGCACAGAAGGGCACAGCTAAGGATGGACCTAAACAAGACACCATGACACATGAAACCTTCTTCAGGCAGCCTTAGAATCAGTTGTTCTCTTCATATTCAGTTATTTTTTCAACAGTGCAAGGTGCTCTTTGAAATTTGAATTCTCTGCAGAGAAAATGTGCTTTTAATTCTTAACAAATATGTCAGTGGCTGTGATCTTCCCTGATAAGAGTTTAGCCTCAAGCATATTTTTATGTCCAAGTTATGATCCCGTGAGAACGTAAGTTTATAGTGTATTCTGACAGATCTCTTTAAAGTCTACAGTGTCGCTATCATTTCAGGTGTTATTTATTAATTTGTATTAAAACATAATAAATATTACTTAAGTAACAGGGATTTTTTAAAGCAAAATACTGTTTTGAAAGCTGTCTCAAATGTCAAACAGAATGCATTTTGCATTAGTTCTGTATAAATTTTTATTGAATTCAAACTTTTAAATAAATCTTCCTATATCTAATGTCTCTCATCAAAGCATGAAAACCCATTATCTGATTATAAGAAGAACCTCAGAACTCACTGTCTTCAAATTTAATGGCCTTCTGATGCTTTCTTCCCTGCCTAGACTGTTTTTAAGACATTTTACAGTATTTTATACATTATAAATGGATTCCATTCTTGGCTTAGTAATTCACCTAATGGACAATGGATACAAAAAAGCTCTAACTCCAGGGACATTAAATTGGTTCTAAACTCTGAAAATTACAGCTTTTACAAAAAAGAAGAAAATACTAAAAACATGTCTAATGCAACACTGCATCTCATTTTCCACTACCTTCAGAATCTGTCTAAAAGCTACTAAATTTCTTAATGACACAATATGTTAAAATTGCATTCCTTTATATTTAGATCTCTAAAACATCTTTTCTTTTTCACAACCCTGAGGAGATCCACCAGCAAATGGAAAAAAAGGATGCTTGGCATTCCAATAGCTAGGAACACAGAAAGCACTAAATTGTACAAGATAAATGCTGTATTTTGTATATGACCATGGTCAAAGCTAAGTACTTCATAGAAAAGCAAATACTCTCTTGTAATGAATGGGATTCTACATCTCACTTTGGATAAGCAATGGTACGTAATGATACTTAACATAAGACACACAACTGCAGTGTACAGGAAAGTCCACCATAAAGACCTTGAAAGTCTTTAATCTGAAACATAATTCCTTCCCTTGGATGCTCTGCTTTAGGAGTTTTCAGCAGCCAGCAATACAACAGATGTAGCACCATCTCTCTGTCTGCTGCTCTCTTTCCTGCCCCTCAGCAATGCGGTGGGACCTACTCTTTGACCTTACACAGCTTGACAGCAACAATAAGCCATAGAGAGAAGAGAAAAAGCAGGTTTTACTTACCCCATTAATTTGTATTGCTGTAGAAAGTGGATGCGGGGGTGGAGGAAAGTATGCCTTTCTAATTCCTGCTGCTAACCTATCACTTCCTGAAGCAATGATGTTTATGACATTACTATAGTAAAAAAAAAACAAAAACAAAAAAAAAACATAATAAAAAAGACACACAGAAAAGGGGAATCCTTTTAAGTTAGGAAAACATTATTCTTCAACTGTCTACTATCAGGTAGTTTTTCAGATTTAAAGCAATTTTCTTTTTTAAAGTATTGTCTTTTACTGGTCTTGTGTGTGTGTGTGTATGTGTGTGCGTATTTATGTACATGATACATATATTCACTTGTATTTCCACTTATAATACCACTTTTGTTCTGGTAATGAAAAAAAAAA
>VXBL01003185.1:209288-253454 GCA_013400195.1 Aramus guarauna
GGAAAAAGTATAAACTATTCCATACAATTCATCATTATATTTACCATTCATATATCCTCCCTCTTGCAGTAAGCACATCTCACGTTAAAGTTCCAGACTCACACAGTTTAGACAGGATCTAAGAGTTCTTTCAGTTCAACCTTCTTCTCAGCATGGTGTTAGCACTGAATTTAGAGAAGATTGCTTAGGACTTTGTCCAGTTACATCCTCCAAACCTCCAAGGACTGAGATTTTAGAAGCTCCTCATGAAACCTGCTCCAGTGTTTAATTAATTCCATACATCCACTTAGAACTGGAAATGTTTAATCTTAACCAAAGTCAAGGTTGGTATGGATCTAAGCACGTCAGTTGCCTATTCTCTGTTTTTTTTCTGGTTTTTTTTTTTTTCTGTTTTTTTTTTCTTTGTTTTTTTTTGTGAAATCAGATAAAGATTGCCAAATACTGTATTCTAGGTTAGTGACAGGGAAACCTGAGCAGATGGTAAGAGCAATATTCTCAAAGCTTACTGCCAGAAACTGAAGCTAGCTTTCCCATGTTTGTACCTCTCTATCTGTAAACCTTAATGTGAATAAAGATTTCTCTCCCAAACAGTTTATGAAAAAAGAAATGTAAAAGACCTCATTTTTTTTCCCCCTGATATATACATCTTTATGATTCAAGCATTAAGGATTGGGTTCAATAACATCCATGTTAAATTTCAGCTTTGCAGTTTGTAGTTATGAATTGCAGTTATAAGGCTGTTTTCTTAGCACAGTAGAAAGTTTTTAAATGAATGTTCACACCCCAACTTTCCACAGTAGATAATCAGTGTTGCAAAATGTGTAGATATGCAAGAAAAGAGTATACACGATAGAAAACCAACACACTGAGACACCCCTTAAAAAACAATCCAGTCCAAACTGAAGACTGCATTGCCACTATCTTCCTCTGTAAAAAAGACTCAAAGAAAAAAAAATTGCAAATCTTGAAGGTGTAACTGTTCCACATACAGCTTTACCATTTGAGCACTGAAAACTACTCTGCTCCAGAAGCACATGTGGAAAGACTGAAGGAGAGAAGGGGAGGAGGACAGGCAAAGAGAGAGAGAGAGAGANAGAAAGAAAGAAAGAAAGAAAATGGAGAGCTAGAGAGAAGGAGAAAGAGAGAGAGAGAGCTCAAGTGAAAGGAACTAAGAGATGAAAGACTTTTTTTTTTTGAGTGTTCTTTCAGAAGAGGTATTCTCTGCCTAAATCAAGAAACTCTTCCCTGCTTTTACGTTCTACTTTCATATGAGCCATGCCAACTGTGATAGTCTTCAAACTTTCACTCGTAAGTGTTTGTAGTTTTTAATTTCATAAGGTCATTTTCATTGACCTCTTTACTACTGACCTGTTATTTTATTGGATTTGGAAGGATCATTTACACTGACCTCTGTTGCCTTACTGGATTTCTCTCCTCTTTGCTCCCATATCACCCAAGCAATTGAATTTCAGTCTCAATTCTAGTTATTGGATACATAAAGTAATTTCATTTGTATTGCTATTATTCCTAGCTGAATTGTCTTTTTGCTGTATGCCTTCCCCAGCTCATAGTTTAAGCCTTTTTAATATTCATTACAGCAGTCTGTTTCCTTCTGGTTATGGTGGAGACTATTCCTTATATTATAGATAATTCCATTCTCCAAAGACTCCCTTGCTTCTAATAAACTCAAATTTCTCTTATCTGAGTAATCTTCTTAGGCATGTAGAGACATTTTCTAATTCACCTGGTGTCCCCATGCTAGAGGTCAGCATCTCTACTATCAGCATTGAGTCTATCGCGTCAGGTGGACTTTGAGCTGCTTTGCAGGGAAAGATCAATGACATACTGGTTTGCCTGTTTTGTCAGCTTCCCTAGAATTTCAGGCTATCAGTATTGCAACCCATTGCAGGATTCAAGAATGCAGACAATACTCTTTTCCAGATTTTCCCCAATTGTAGGTTTGCAATAAGAGAATATTCCAACATGGTTATAGGCTGGTTGAGAGCAGTACTTTGCCTTCCATACACAAGAGAAAGCAGCTCTCATGGATTCTGCTGCAAGCTTTCTTTCTAGAAATAATTGTTTTGTATTTCCCCAACTTCACAAACACAAATGAAAAAGGTATCATTGGCAAGACATTTCTCACAGATTTATAGTTCCTAAATTTTTTGTCTGAGGCCCAGTTACAGTCAGTGAACTTTTGCCCCACATTGTGGCACACATCTAGAAGGTCTCAATTCAGATATACAAAGCTCAATTAATTGAGTGCATTTTTTAAAACTATTGTTTTGATGAAGAATTTTAGATTAGTTGGGACATTATAACAATTTTCAGAGAGTTTAAATAAAATCTACAATACAGTATTAGGGGAAATAAAATAGTGCTCAAAGTACAGATATAACATGGAGAATGTAGCTGAATTGTAGAACTAACCAAAATCCAGCAACAATTTGAAGGGCATGAAGAGAATTTTGCTCTGTAGAGTGGCAGTTGCTGAGCCTTGCTTTCACTTTCAGTTATTTCATTGTAACTAGTTGCTCCACTCTGGAAGTTTATTTCATTTTCAGTTCCGATAGAAGTCTTAGAAGTATTACCAATTTTGACTATGGGAAACCTCCTATATTCAACCATCAGAATCAAGGGACCTTTTAAAGCCTATACCTTGCAGATTATATTTTACTCATATTGTATATGGATGTTGAATAGGAAACTGATTTTCTTGACCTCATCCATCTTTCTGTCTCTTCATGGCAAAACTGCGGTGTTTTGGAAGAGTCAATGTTTAGAAGATGAAGAGTAGTTTACAAAGATTAGCTAAGAAATTAAACAGTCCTAAGCATGGCCAAGATAAAAAAATTCTTGAGGTATAAGAAAGCTGTGTGATTTTCAGCAAAAATGCACATTTCTTCCACATACTTGGATTGATTCTCTGGAATCAGATCAAATTTGCACATTGCTAATTTGTTTCTTAGATTTTTTTTTAACTAGAGAAAGGTCTGATTGCATCATGGCAAAATTACCAGATGTCCTGGCTCTGGCTAGGATGGAGTTAATTTTCCCAAGGAGCCAGGCCAGGTGAGCCAGGCTGACCGGGGGCTATTCCATACCATGTGACGTCACGCTCAACATAAAGGGGGCTGGTCGGGGAGGGGCGAGTTCGGCCTGTCTCTGGGGCGGGCTGAGCTAAACTGGTCTCTGTAATCACCCATTGTGTATATCTGTTATCAGTACTGCTGATGATTGTTTCCCTCTCCCTTGCTGTCCCAGTAAACTGTCCTTACCCCAACCCACGAGGCTTTTGCCTTTGTTTGCCCGTTCTCCTCCCCACCCCGCCGGGGAGGGGTGAGCGAGCGAGGTGTGGTGCTCAGCTGCCGGCTGGGGCTGAACCTCGTCACCAGACTGCAGGAAGCTCAGATTATAGAGGAAGTAGGAGGAAGGAGAAATAGTTGCAGGTTAGTCAACATAATCTATAGGTGATAACACAGTAAAGGGCTGCAAGTTAGGTCTCCTACATTATGTTCTTGGTTTTTCAGTTGATCAGAAGTTAACTACTAAATTGCACATTTTTAAATATGGACATCTAATTTACTTCCAGAGATTATGAGACTATGTGTTTGTATGGAGTAGTCAAGACATTATATACATCAGTATCCCTTTTAAAGCACCTGTCAAATGAAGCATAGAAAAGAATATGTTAAGGAAGGAAACGCATGGATTTTTACTGGCACAATTTCTGAGTCAAGATTTTAAAGATTTTCAGATGAAAAATGGGTTTTATACTGAAATCTAGCATAACCTACCTACTTGACAAGAATGTTGCAGGCTTTAATGGAAAAACACTTGGAAATTTTCAGATGAGGGCTGGCTATGGTAGAGCAAGATGCTTGGGTAATAGTCCAATTTACACAGCTAAAAATAAATAAACAGTAGAAAAAAACAGAATAACAATTAGATAATTTAAAATACTTTCTTAAAATAGTCACTCCTCTGGGAAAGGGATAAATACAGTATTCAACAATAAAACCTGAAGCCTTAGGGCTCACAAGGTCCTATTGCAAAAGACATTTGAAAAAAAAAAACAACCCCATATTAAATACATTTTACTAACATTATCTTCAACATGTGAAGCTGTGCCTGGCTTCACTATGCACTCATTTTAGTTTGCTTTGGAAAGCACATTGTGGGCATTGGAAAGGAAAATTAATTTTTTTAATTTATTTTTTTGACAGAGGGGAGTCAAAGTTTCAGAGCCAGAAAGAAACCTGTAATACTCAGTTCCATTGTATGAAAATGTACTGAGATTCATTGTCTTCATCCTGACGTATGAAGACCCAGCATGTGGTTGCTTTGTCCATTTTTCTAAGAGTGTGCAATACACTAACATCAGAAAATGTGGAGATACACGTTCTTAGTAGACTGGGGGCCAGGAAGAGAAATCTCAAGGGCTTTATCAGATTCATGAGCAGCCACAGGAATATGACAAATACAGACCCCATTTTCATTTAAAATAAAGGATACTCAACTATCAACATTACATAAAGGGACTATGTCAGATCAGTTGTAGTGTTTTAAGTATTTTGCTTATCCCTTCTCTGTGCAGGAGAAGGTGATGCTTTGGCAAATGCATAGCACATTGGATCAGAACGCAGTGCCATAAAGACAGAAGAACCTTCTCTGAACATAAAGTGAAGAAAGTTTCCCTTAGAGCAGCCTTCTGGATCTCATTCTGGCTGAGCCTAAAATGTTTTGTGGAATAGATGTAGTTAATTTCACAGCTCCAGAGGGGATAAAATTCAAGAAGTGGAATAAAAGGTTACTGAAATTTCCATCTAAAAAGGTAGTGTGCAGCAAAATCTGTGTATCTTGAAGAAACCATGCAGAATCCATGTCAATATTTAAGTGTATGTGTTGGCCTATGCTCAACATGGTTTTGTTATTTACTAGTGAAGGGATTGAGAAAAATGATACTTTTGAAAATCTTCTTGTCTCTACTGTGCACTTCCACCTTTTCTTTGTTTTCTGTTCTCCTATGTATTTATCCTTGTGACGTGCTTCTAACATTGCATGAGGTTTGCCAGCTCTGGCTGCTGTGGAGCAGAACTGATGGCTGCCTCGCTGACACTTCTATGGCGAGGGGTCATTTTTAAGCAGGAAAGCCAGCGCCCGCATGCACACTGGATCTTGAACATCAAAGGCAGGAATGACAGAGACTCAATCATTGCTTAATCCCTCAAAAGTAGAGTCACTTTGGAACTTTATTTTGGTGAATGAGAACTAGAACAAGAGCAGAAAGCTATATATTTTCTTAATAGGAACTAGAATGAAAGTGACAGTTTTGGCAGAACTAGAATTGAAAGGTCAACTTGTTTAAAGTATGAGAATTTTTTTAAAGGCATGATTCAGTACAACTGATTTTGACTGAATTTGGTTGTTATACAAAGTAAAAAATTACAACCCCACAGACTTTATATACTTACATAGATATATGTATAAAAACTCCTTTCTTTATCCTAACAGTAAATTTCCATACACATTTTTTGAAAAAGGTATGCCTATATTTATTGTAAATCGGGTCTGAAAATGAAAATGTGAACTTTAAATCATGGGGTTTTTTAAGAAACTAACAATGATGCACATGGAATAGAGCAAGAATTGATATCAATTCATTATCATGGATATAAAATAACACTCCTTTACTTAGCTTTACCATTAATCGATTGAACACTTGTGTGTGTGGATGCAAACTGCATTTTAATGGATGAAAGAGGAACAAAGACCACTTAGTACGGTCAATTCCAGTAACAGAGCTGGGGCACTAAGAAACAGTTAAAAGCAAGCACGTGGGAGATCGTGGGGGCTTGTGGTTAGTTGCGTCGTCAGAGGAGGTCTGATGCACTGACAACAATTGTACCAGACAGCTCAAAGAGCAGAGACTCTACCATGTTAAAAGGAGGGCGGACAGACGGACAGACAGACTGACTGACTATAGGGGACCTGGAAAAGATACAAGCAAGGAAAATGGCCTGGCAGAAAGGAAGTTTAAATCAATTGGGAAAAGAGATATTTGAGAGATGTGACAGCAATATATAGAACCATGAATAAAACTAGAAAACATCACTTAAAACTGTAATTCCTTGTTTTTCCTGTGGTTTGAAACCAGTGCGCCTTCCATGAGATCAGCAAGAGACAGCCTAAAACTGAGTCAAGGAAATACTTTATCACATTAAATGTAATTAATTTGTGGAACTTATTATTATAGAATGGAGACACGAAAAGTTTTAAGGATTCAACAACAATTGGAAGAAAAAAATACATCTAGATACATTAAACACAAAGACTGAACCAAGTCAAGTGAACCATGTCTTTGTCTTGCTTACATTTTTCCCAGAAATATCTGCTAGCAACCATTGGCAGACATGGGATACTGGGCTAGATAGAACTATTATTGCTAAGTATATCTGGTTTTGAATCCTTAGCTACTCTGCACCTTATAGGTGTGCTTGCAAAATAAATGGCTATTTAGGACAGGCTACAAAAGAGTCTGACAATTACAGAGGAGGCCACAATGCTTGCAGTTTTCTGTATGATTTTTTTCCCCCACAAAATAAAGTGGTACAACAAGGTTGTGTATTTCTTCTCTCTTTCACAGTCATTAACAAAATGTGTAAAATATGCATTCACAACTAAATCAGTATAGTAGTTAGGAGTTCCATGCTAGTTAAGGAGCATGACATTATCAGGAAGGCAAAATTTCAAGTGAGTGGGGAGTAAAGACCTGAGGAGGGAAATAACATGAGCTAAAGAAGGAACATTATTTGTCAAAACATGTCCACTTGCTTAAAAAGAGCACAAAGCTTAAGAAAGAAAATGCAAACTGATTTAGGATTTTGTTCTTCTAAAGAATTAAAATAGAAAAATGCATCTATGTCTGGGGTAAGAATCCACTTGAAAATGAGCAGTCATCACAGAAGAAGTGTTTATTTAAGGTGTTTCACCTTGTTTTGTTTCCATACCATTAGAGAAAAGGCTGAAAGAAAACTGGCCATATGTTTTGGTTCACAGGAAACAGCCAAGTGGATTGCATAATTGCCATTACTTCAATCAGTCTGCAGGTAAATGAACATGATAAGCAGTGTATCATCAAACTAGTGGAACTAAAATATGTCACAGATACTCCTAAGTGTGCCTAATTAATGAAAAATTCTTAGATATCTTCTATTTTCTGCAGAGATCTAATGACCCTTTCATTCATTTTAAAACCGAGAGTTTCCTTCAATCCATCGAATGCCATGCATTTTTATACTGCTGAACACATTTCATAATGTGGGATATTACCAGCAGAATCTGTGTTTCTGCCAAGGGTGGAGTCACAGTTATGTAAAACTACCCAGGCAGCAAATACAGAAAGGTTTGTGACTGGCACTGGTGAAAAAGGCCATCTAATACTTGGACTGGCCAGCAGACTAAAGATCAGGTAGTTGGACACTGGGAGGTTTCCCTCACACTTTACACCCAGAGACTCCCTAGCAGGTTTCTTGCCTTCTGACCAGAGACCACCAGCAAGTGATGTTCTACTACATCGGTCCTGAGGACTTGCACATGACATGGTCAAGTCTTGGGGGCTCTGATTAAATGGTGAAAAAGCTTTCCTCTTTCTCCACTGGCTCCTCTGCTTTCTGAGAGCTTGTGCTCCTCATTGGGCTTAGGACCCTAACATCCATCTCGGCTTTGCCTTCCTATTCCCTTTTCTCTACTACAATTAATGTGGCCTGTTCCTTCATCAAACAGCAACCAATCCTTCTCCCCGTAATGTTTAGCTCACATCTTGAACTTTCCTTCTAATTTATTGTCAGGCCTTGTAACCTTACTTCATTTCTCTTCCCTTATCCCTTTTAATATTTCTGTATTACATTTTACGTGGAGCGTCTTAACAGCTGCTCCAGCCCATCTTGCCATCTCTCAGTTGCATACACACCTTTAAAGCAGAAGCAGGTTTCAAGCAGAAAGATCTTTGTCCTCCTCTCCAGGCTTTGAATCAAGCATTAAGCTCAAATTTTTCACGACAGTTCTCTCACAGTGACATCTCATGAAGAGGCACCACAAGACGAATAATTTGTACTTCTGCGTAGTTTAGTGTTCAGACAAATCACAGATTTTCTGGGTGGACCCACTGATGACACATTTGAAGGGTCTGATGCAGAAAGACAGAGACATAATAATAGGAGTTGTTACAGATCACAGGGAGGATGGTGGAGTCAGAAGAAAAAGAGGATTTATAGGAAAGAAATACCTGAAATTTAAAAAGTGACAGAGCTCAGAATACTCTCCCAAAACAAGTCAAATCCCACCTGTCATTAATTTTTCAGTATTTATGTTTAAATACTCTCGTCCATGATTTCACAGGCAAAGCTAGGAATGCCGAGATCACGTTTGACCATTGCACTCAGAAGTCAGCGTCATACTTCTTTTACAGCCCGTCACACACCGTGACATCCGCCAATGCAGAACAGCCCATCCTTTTACTGGTTCAGAGAGGAAATATCGATCAGATGAATGTACTTCTCAGCCAGATACTTTGACTTTTTCAAACACTTTTGAACCACCAGCCATTTTATCTTGCTATCGAATGGCAGCCCCACGCAGGCCAGATGGTCACCTGAGTGCAGAGGCACAGGAAGCGGGGCTGCACCATGCCCGGCTCTCGCTGGACCCCTGGGCATACATGCCTCAGGTAAAAGAGTTTGGATACACCCGCCGCTGCTGGACTGCATTTAGCACAATGCTAGCGGTTCCACACGGGAACCAAGGCAGACTAACAGGGATCAGATGAAGGTCAGAACACTTATCAGCTAGCAATTCAAAAAGCGTCGGGGAGGTGGGGGGTGAATTCCTTTCCCAACGGATAAATATGTCCTTGAAAAACATCCTTGTGATACTTTTACCAGCCTGATTGCTGAATCTGCACCTGAGATTACTTATGCAAAAAGGTGGATATGGAAAAACTGTTATATCTGAGAAATAGTGAAGAGAGAAAAGCTGTTCTTTTTGAGAACAAGAATATAGCTGGAAAAAAGACTACCTTCAATACTCACAGCTAAGGACTTTCCTCACATCAGCTTCTTTTGCAGTGTCTAAAATTTGTTCTGTTTTATTTCTCTGCAATTTGTATTTAATAAAGCTAAAAACTGCTGTCTCCACCTTTCTAAAAATGAATAGTCTTGTGTTACAGTGTGTTCCACAGCCTAGCCATCAGCTTTGTGCAACTGACACTTCAGTAGGAGTACATGTCCAGACTTGACATTTTCCCAGCATTTTTTCAGCTGTTCTTTCTTCAGAATCCTTTCCATCTATCTATGTGTTTATATTTAATATTTCTATTTAATATTTCTCAAATATATGTATGAGGACTTCTGCAGTCATCACTATGGACCAAATGCTACAATATCTAGAATTAGGGGTTGTAAGAGGGTGTGCTATTCAGAGTCCATGATTATAATGTCTTACTGGAGGGTTCTAAGGTATGGATGGAACAACAGATGGAGAGGAGGCTAAGGTGAAGAACTCTGAATTTTTACCCTGCAACAGGTAGCAGACTGCTTGGAAATTGTCACTGGAATCAGTGCATGATCCCTGAGCGTTAAACTGTTGGATTGGGAAGTTTGTTGCAATCAAGGAATCAGTCTCTCTGCACTTTTTATAAACCTTCTCTCACCAGGATAGAGAACCACTCTATGGTAGATGGAGAACAAAGAGACAGAGTTGCATATTGTTGTTAGTAGGTGTGTGGAGTTGTCAAGTTTTGTATCTGAAAACAATGAAAATGCAACGTATTCAAAGCTTCCAAGGGAAAAGTAAATCAAAATGAAACTGCTACTTCTATTTGGCTTTCAGTTATACGGCCAAAGTGAGTGGAATACACAGAGGAAACTGCTCTTGTCCGAAAAGTAACATCAGATGTTAAAGTTCATGTACATATATGCAACTTGGTCCTCAGAAGTGCTGGAAACTGACTTTAAGTGCTTCTCACACGCTAAATTCTCCAAACTGTCACAAATTTAATTTTCATAATAAATTGATTAGCCTGAGCTCTGTAAATAAAAGGCCAAATGAATATATGCTAAGCACAGATAGTAAAGCTCACCAAAAAATGTCAGTTCTAAGACTGTTTTTAGTGTTAGAAAACACTAAGAAGAATTATGCACTTTTTTATGTTTTCCTATCCCAAATGTCTCTTTCTCAGTTGCACTGTATTTGAAAGCATTGGCAGCTGTTACATATCTCATTCAGTAGAGAAGGGACATAGAAAGTTGTATTAGAATAGTAGATGATCCTAATAGGCGGTAAAAAGCATTCCAAAAGAAACATTGTCCATAAAGATTATTCAGCTTGAGACAAGCAACCTAGAGACTAGGCTGTAGAAATAACAGGTTTGTGACCAAAAAAGTGTTGAAACAACATGTCATTTTAACACTTTCTATATCGTTAACCTGCTATTTTCTCACTTTATAGGTCATTCATAAACCACAGGATTTATCAGGATGAGTTATGTCATCATTCTGTGCTTTTACTTCTCTAAAACATCAATTTCAAAATATGCTAAAAGTTAACCTTTTTTTCACTGCTAATAAGTTTTTCCTTTTAAATCTAATAAAATTTCTACAAGTTTTTTCAGAGTTATTAATTGATATAGCATTATTTGCTAAGCCAAAAATCAGAAGTAATCATTGGTCTTTGTAAAGGAAAGTAATTAATATTAAATCTAAAACTCCTATATTGTTTCTTTCTCTGCCCACTCTTCTGTCTCAATTGTAACATGTGTCAATGAATTCCACAAGATTATTCATGCAAAAAAATTTTATGTTGATTTGATTTGTTGAGTTTGCAACAATTTATGTTAATATTATGACATTACCATATTTTTATATATAATTACTTGTATTTATTTTAATTCAATTCCATCCCACATATATTCAGTTATACATTGTTGGTTTTGTTCTTTTCTGTTTAGTTATTTCCCTCATCCATCACTACACATAACAAAGATAATTGCATAGAATTTTACTTGATGACACCTAAGGTCATGTTACTGAGCTGTTGCAGTTAATTTAGAACAGAAATGAGCAGGAAGAGGGTTTTTTTAATTTTCTTCAAATTCACTTTGTACATCGGACTTCTTGGCAGAGAGGTCATTTACCACAGTGCTCCCAATTCACTGAAATCATTCTGTTATCTATTTCTAGTGGTAGTCTTACTGGTGTGCCCTCCCAGGATTCTGCTCACCATAACACCCAAACTGGTGAATGCATTGGCACAGGCGGCAATATGCCCACATGTCACCCACATATGCAGGTACCATCAGCATGGGTGCACACCCAGACCCAGGAAATCAGAATAATTTTTGGACTCATGAAGTAAAATGTAATCTCTCAAGGGTTACTGAGTAACCGCTTTCTTCTCTCGGGTCTTATTCAAAAATAATCGTGCACCAGCAGTATGCATCTCACTCCCTCTTTTCAATTACGCTAATAACTATCCTTTAAAGAGATCTAGACCATTACTATAAACTCTATTTATATGGAAGAACCAAGTATTCTTGTCTTGCAATTCTAAAATTTATATATGCAGAAAATCTTTAAAACAGTACTCTGCAGCATAGTAGTAACTATGTTGTAATTTAACATTAATTAAAAATAAATCTTCATAACTTTTGTCTAATATATTTGTCTCCGTGACGTTGCCTCCCAGTAAAGCATATCACTCTGGTGTTGGCATGTTAGTACTGCAATAAACTCCAGTATTAGAGCCTTTGCTTGACCAGAAGGAAGAAGTAAGGTAAAACAATTTGCACAGAGGCAGTGAGAGAATGGAAGGTCTCAGCTCTTTCCTTACTACGCATGGATCACTATCCTTTCTTAATATGTGGCACAGCTTTTAGAAGTGCCCTGGCTCTGCCGAACTCTTCCTTTTTTCCCACAAGTGTTCAGATGTAATAAACACTGATGCATTTTGAAAGTGGTATTTAAACAAAATTCTAACTCTAATTCTAATTTCACCTAAGATCTGGGGATATTTTACATCATCAGGATCTTATGGATCGGTTTATGTGGCAAGTAAAGCAGGAGTAAAATGCAGTATTTCTGATCTGACTGTTTTTACATCTCTTTGTACTCATTTGAACAAACAAAAGTCACCACAAAAGAGCAATCCCTGCCCTCCACTCCCAGTAGGGCATTTAAGAATATTTAATGTTCTCAGAGAATTTTTTTTAAAGATACAGGACTGAAATAAGGGGCAACTCCTTATGGGACAAGTCAATCAGAGCAAAGAGAGCAATGTCCAACAGTGTGACAACATTCCCAAGGAACCAAGAGACAACCAGTATCAGCAGGTTGCAATAATTTTGCGTGTGTGTGTGTGTTTGCGTGCGTGTGTGTTTTATTAAGAGATTCATACTGTGTTGTGTGGGTGTCCTGTACCTGTCTGACAGGTTTTTGGAGAGTTCTATTTTCTTCTATGGACATAATAGCATTGTGTTTGTTTGAGACAGGGCATCTGGGAGAAGAAGCTAAAACATATACACACCATGGGGAAGAAAATAAGAATAAGCAAACATATGGAACGTCTGGACTACAGGATACAAACCCCACAGGATCTAGAGAGCACACATTTTTCCTCACAATAAATGGTAACCATCTGAATCTACTCTTTTATGTCTTTAGAGCATTTGAGCTTCTATAGACAGAAAACTATTGGAATCTGAAGAGACATAGACTAAGCTAGTACAATGTAATAATGAAATATTTTCATATGTATATCTTTTATGCTTGACAAAGATCCAGAAAACACTTGTCTGTAGTACATACACACACATGTTTCTTTCTGACTATAATCCTCCCACAAAGCCTCTTCTGTGATTCAGGCTATGTGCTAGAAATTAATTTTCTACTGTTCGCATGAGAATCTGTCCATTGCATCCATCTCAGTAACTTTGTTGCTTCCATAGCAATTTATCTTGTTGAAAGAGGAGAAAAACTTCTCATACAGAAACAGCAAAGCATACGCAACAATACAAACACAGCACATCAACAATATAAACAGAGCATGTCAACAGTAAAGTATGCAAAGCCTGAGGCTGATGGAAAGGTTGCATTGGTGCTCCTGGGCTAGTACAAGATAGGCTTGTAGCAGTTAGCAAACACATCCAGAGTTACCACAATCTCTTCTGTTTTAGAAAGAGAGGATTTCCTGTTACTTAAACCTTTTCACTAGTTCCATTCTGCATGTGAACTCAGAAATAAGCACATATTATGGCTTTCCAACTATTTTACACTGACCGATCCAAGCAATATCATGAAAAGTCATGTGTAGTTAACACACATCTCCTGGTTAGATGGCTCTACAAGGGTATTCCAGTGTTTTCCAGGCAGAACTGAAACAAGTTGAACAATAAAACGCCAAAATGTCAAAAGTTTTTCCAGTAGTTGCTCTCACTGAACAGAAAAACCAGAACTCCGTGTCTGTTGGAGCCATCATAAACATATCTGCTAAACATATGTGGAGCAAAAATATGTAACTTCCAGTCTTCATAAAGTCACTGCTATAGTCATCTTCACTCAGATCCCTCCTGAGAACTGGATCCTGCCATCAGAGCATTAGTAGACAATAAATTTTTGCTAGCAGTCAGAGCAAGATTTTCCTTTGACCTCTGGTTATATTGCTAAAAGGGATGGTTCCATCCTTACCTTATTCTGCCCAGCTCCTCTGCCACGTCACTTCTGCCTGTGTTTTTTGTTTGCAAGCTCTTCATAGCAAGGGCTGTCTTTTTAATTATCTGTGCTAACAATACTTGGCTCAATGGAGCAATAAGGAATACTGTACTACAAAATAATGATAAAATACCCTTTCCTTATGGAAGAAACTAAATAAACAGTTCTATTCTCTCTGCAACCCCATTAGAGCACAAATAAACAGAGAATCCTGTACCAAGCTTTAGATATAATGCTCAATCTCTTCAACAGAAAAAATGAAACCCACAGAGACCAGAGAAAAGATGAATTTCAAATTCTAATAGACACAAATGGACTTTAATATGTCTCTCCAAAGATCTTCCAACTAGCAAAAATCACAGGGGAAAAGATGAGAGTGATAATAGCAAGTCACAGTCATGTGTGTATCTGATACGCTTTTAAACTGAACAACAAATCTAAAACAAACAAACAACACATATTTAGAATGGCAAGAGCTACTTTTTTCCTGCTTTTGTTACTTGCTTAAAAATTCCTACCTATCCTGTTCTACTTTCTCCTTTGAGAATAGCTTTTTTAATATCATCCAGACAACCAGAATTCATCACAAAATCTTGGGACATGCAACAGATCAGGACTTGGCCTGGTACAACCAATTGCGAAGAGGAAAAAATACTCAGAGATACACAATGAAAACAACAGAACACAACCGATAGTATCAAAATATTACACAAAACTTTGTCCAAAAATGGTAATCATTACAACACTTACAGAAGGAAGATGTCTAAATGGAGTATACTGTTCAATGGGCAAAAATGGAAACCAAGCCAAGTAATATTTTTTTTTAGCAACTTTGCTTGAGCAAATCCAAGCAAGGACAGCGTGAGTGCAGAAGTGGAGAAGGAGGGAGCTGCCGACATCCCTGAGCAGCACAAAGATTTTGGGGGCAAGTCAGATCTTGTAGGAGGTTCTTGGGTGTAGAGGAACATTTGGATGATGATTTTTGTAAGTATTGGGATGCAGGTTCTCTTTCTGATCCATGATTTTGTCCCAGAAATGACATCCTTACAACTCTATTGATAAAACAACCTCAGATCAATTCAGTACTTTATCCTCTTTTATATCTTGCTTACATGACTTTTAATCACATTTTGCATAGGAAACTTTAGTCTCACTTCCCTAAGATATTGGTGGCAAACACTGGAATGAGCAAATATTGGGATACTAGAAGAGAATCCACTTAATAAGGTTTCAGCCCTATGCCATGCAGATATCTGATAAACATCTGAAAACAAATACATGAATTTTTTAACATTTGTCTGAAATCTTAAGTGTTCAGCCCTCAGAGGCTGTTCCGTTAATTCCGAATGATCAGCCTTCCAAGACATGAAAAGCAACACCTAATGTTTTGATAATCTAAGTGATCCTGCAAAGCCCACCCATTGTACAAAAATAATGCCTTTGTTAATAGCACATAACTGTTGCAGTGTCCAGTGATTTCAATTGTTTAGGAAATTGCAGGACTCTCAGACTATGATGTGTTTTCCTTTGATTGTGAATGACAAACAATGCACAAATAACAATATATATTTTCCAATTTGTTATTATGTTCTGAATCACCTAGAACCCTTCATGATGAAGCTACTGTTTAGTACATTTATTCTGGGCAGTTTGCTATGAATTCAAAAGAATAAAGCTGAATTTACCAAATTCTTTATGCAGCAATCAACAACAAATGAAACAAAATAAACAATGCCTGCTTCTCCCGTAGAAACTGCATAAACTAGTGACATTAGATAAAACAAATCACTGCACTTTCCTTGTGAAGTAATTACGATCTCAATAGCTAAGTTTTTTCTAGTCATCAATATTTTACAGATACCGATCTTGCTTCTCTGTTGCTCTGCAATATAAGCTGTATACAAAAGGGGGACATTTCAAGGAAAAACTTTTTAAAATCAGTACCTGTTCAGTTAAGACAAATCTAATTCTAAGCATCCTTGTTTAGATTGTTCATCTGAAAGAAAGACGTGAACAAGAAAGAAAATTTTTTTACAAAAACATTCTGTTTTCAACTACTGGTATCCTAGAGTTATTTCTCTGCCTTTCTTGCAGGGACAATGAAACACTAAATAATACTTTGTATTGCTAACACCAACAGGAGTGGTTTTAAGAATCGGTTTCCACAGGATAGAGATGCAAATGGTTACGCAAGATGCAAGATAATGGAAAATCAGGTCCTATTGCGTTTAGGTTGTTCTCCTGGAAGTTACCAGAATGTGGACTGACAGAAGCAAGAGCCAGTCCTTTGTCTGTACAATGGACCCCCTACATGGTGAATGCCATTTTTTCATTTTAGATGACTTTCAGGCATTCCTGTAAACTCCAGCAAGTGTATGGTCTGGTGCTAAGTACAAGTCAGTGGAAATACTCCTGTCTATTTAAACAGTCTTCAAATAAAATCTTTAGATACTTATTGCCAGGGAATGATTGTCAATAAAAATGAAGGGGAAAAAAGAAGGCACAGGGTAAGAGGAGGCAGAATGAGATTTTAGTGTGGAGGAAGTCTGTTTCACTCTCTGCTCTCAAAAGAGCTCGTGAAAAATTTTCAGGGATATTTTTAACGCCTTAAAATACTTGCACATCAATGTTAGTAACTTCTGGGAATATCTGTGGGGTTTATGTTTCCGTGAAAGCAGAAGCAAAACCAAACCAGCTTCTTTTACTTCTTTCTCCAGTTGAAAATGTTGCAAAAGTGTTCTTTCCCCTCTGGCACTTAAAAAATTTAAAACTTTTACTTTCCAAAAGGAGAACTTCTGTGCAGTAAACACATGCGTAGGAAAAATTTTTCAAGAGACTTTGTTTCCTTTAAATTAGTGTTACAGTTACTTTTGCCATATTATTGAAGGAAGGGAAAAAAAAAAAAAAAAAAAAAAAGACAAGACAACAGAGCTGTGGCCCTAAAAATGCTGTCCTTGATTTAGTACCGGTACAGAGCAAATGTGTGCATTTGAGGATGTGTTGGGTTGACCCCAGCTGGAGGCCAGGTGCCCACCAGAGCTGCTCTGTCACTGCCCTCCTCAGCTGGATGGGGAGAGAAAATGTAACAAAAGGCTCCTGGGTCGAGATAAGGACAGGGAGAGACGGCTCACCAATTGCTGTTACGGGAAAAACAGACTCAACTTAGAAAAAATTAATTTATTACTAAGCAAAACAGAGTAGAGTAATGAGAAATAAAATCAAATCTTAAAACACGTCCCCCCACCCCTCCCTTCTCCCTGGGCTCAACTTCAGTCCCAATTGCTCTCCCTCCTCCCCACCAGCAGCACAGGGGGACGGGGAATGGGGGTTGTGGTCAGTTCATCACACGTTGTCTCTGCTGCTCCTTCCCCCTCAGGGGGAGGACTCCTCACACTCTTCCCCTGCTCCAGTGTGGAGTCCCTCCCACAGGAGACAGTCCTCCACCACATTCTCCAACTGAGTCCTTCCCACAGGCTGCAGTTCTTCACGTGGGTCCCTTCCACGGGGTGCAGACCTTCAGGACCAGACTGCTCCAGTGTGCATCCCCCACAGGGTCACAAGTCCTTCCAGCAAACCTGCTCCAGCATGGCCACACTGTCTCCATGGGGCCACAGGTACTGCCAGGAGCCTGCTCCAGCGTGGGTTTCCCATGGGAAGCACTGCTTCAGGTGCTTCCACCAGCTCCGGCATAGGGTCCTCCACGGGCTGCAGGTGGATATCTGCTCCCCATCATCCTCCATGGGCTGCAGGGGGACATCCTGCCTCACCATGGTCTTCACCTCCGGTGCTTAGAGCACCTCCTCCCCCTCCTTCTGCACTGACCTTGGTGTCTGCAGTTTCTCACATCTTCTTACTTCTCCCTCTTGCTTCAAAAACTGCCGTTAGCTTTTGGGGTTCTTTTCCCTCTTAACTCTGTTATCCCAGAGGCACTACCACTGTCACTGATGGGCTTGGCTTTGGCCAGCGGCGAGTCCATCTTGGAGCTGGCTGGCATTGGCTCTGTCAGACATGGGGGAAACTCCTAGCAGCTTCTCACAGAAGCCAACCCTGTAGCACCCACCTCCCCCCACCCCGCCGCTACCAAAACCTTGCCATGCAAACCCAAAACAGAGTATAAGCACACACATACATATATATATTTCTTTCTCCTTTCTGCAAAGTGCTGTGGATAAAGAATAACAGGGAAAGCTTTTATCCACATTCTGACATGCTTCTCCATGTAACTATGGTCTACATCAATGTACACAATAAAACCACTTAATGTGAATGTATTTATACTAAGACTATTGACAGGATACAGTACGTTGGACAAATATAATGTAATGTTCATAAGCAGTGTTTTTTGTTTCCCAGTCATATGCACACAGCAAATGACAGCAGGGAACAGGAAATGCAGTATAAGGGCAGCTCTCCAGTTGAGAGACACCAATCCTAGACGACTTGAAGTATTCTCTTGCCTAGCCCTTGTAATGTCAAGCCTAATGCATTCTGGTTTCTTTCAGCCTCCTGCAATCTACTGGGAAGAACTTTATTCCAGTTTTATACAATGATGAGACGTGCCCTTGCTAGTATTTATAGTATACGCAGGGACCTCAGGTCATTGTGAATCACTCAAGGTTTCTTTTTTTTTCTTTACTTCTAAAGAAATGTGAGCTACATCATCCAGCGCAGACCACATATGAAAGGAGTTCAACAATCTTGTTAAGTGGCTGCTGGACAATAAGCTGCATCACGTGGTAAAGGATTAAAAATAGGAGTGTGTTAAAGAATAAAGGATAGAACAGCAAGTTCTCAAATTAAAGGCTGATTTTACAGAGCTTGAGAGAGGTGGGAAGGCTCTTAACCCCTTATATTCAATTTCAGTGGGAGATAATCCTCTGGAGTTCAGTCATTCACTTGTACGGCCTCTGCACTGGAGCCATCAATGCTGCCGCTGTGCCTCGCGGAATCCCTTCCTGCTCGCCCCGACTCCCCAGCAGACACACTGCGGGCTCTGTTGCACGCAGGTCTTGCCATGGGACTTTGTGTCCTCTCCACTGAACCTGCAGCATAACATAAACCAGTCTATAGTACAGTAATGTAATGTAATGCACTGTACTATTCAGTACTACAAAACTTTGCAACAATGATTAAGAGTAGGAAAAAAGCACTCATCATTAAAAACATTTTGCTGTTGGTAAGGTTTCTGCTATCTGAAATATCTCCTTCTCCCAGGTTCGAGGTCATTTATCTCTTCTAAAATGTGGTCCCCACAGATTTTGGACAAAGCCTGGTTTTGTGGTTTAACCCCAGCCAGCAACAAAGAACCACGCAGCTGCTTGCTCACTCCCCCTGCAGTAGGATGGGGGGAGAATCCAAAGGGTAATAGTGAGAAAACTGGTGGGTTGAGATAAAGACAGTTTAATAGGTAAAGCAAAATCCGCACACACAAGCAAAGCAAACCAAGGAATTCATTCCCCACTTCCCATGGGCAGGCAGGTGTTCAGTCATCTCCAGAGCAGCAGGGCTCCATCACATGTAACGGTGACTTGGGAAGACAAATGACATCACTCTGAACATCGCCCCCCCTTTCCTTCTTCCTCCCCCAGCTTTATATGCTGAGCATGATGTCATATGGTATGGAATATCCCTTTGATCAGTTGGGGTCAGCTGTCCCAGCTGTGTCCCCTCCCAACTCCTTGTGCACCCCCATCCATCCCACTGGGGGGGGGCGGAGAGAGAAAAAAATTAATGGTAATGAGATGAATTGTAATGCAGAATAAGAACACAACCTCCTATGGTTTAAGACATCCTCTTAAATTAACCTGATATTCCTGTTTGATGAAGAATTATTTGATTAGGGAGAGTTGTTACTTGCTCTGGAGCCAAAATTAGCTTCTATAATAACTTCAGTACAGAGAGGACACTTCAACTTTTGTGGATGACAAAGTGCTGGAAGATTTCATCAGTATGGGAGATGACTGGGCCTTAGTTTGCCCAACACACTCACTTTTAAGTCATCCTGAATACAGGAGTAACATCAACCATACTTTGTAGTACGGTTTTACAAAGTGATGCAAACTGTAAATAATTAGAAAAAGTTTCCATTAGCTGTATCAGCTAAAAAAACTGGATTTTTTTTTTAATCACACTCATAGAATGCCGTCATGAGAAAACTAAAAGGAATTTTAGGACAGATGAAATGAAGTGTCAGGATAATACTAGAAAGCGTTTGTGCAACGGTAGAAAGAGTTGAGAAATAGCTGAAATTTTAAATACTGGTCATCAGTGAATGTTATCTCAAACTAGAATCTGAAGGTGATGAGAAGAGCCTGTTCAGGGAAGCAGAAAACTGTCAAACAAGTCAAAACTAGGTGATTAAGACAGCTTCTGCTGGAATTATCCCTTATGAGTCACCTAGCCAACACTACAATAATCAGATTAGCTGGTGAAAATAATAAGACATGCTCTCCACAAGTGCTTCATGCATTCAGCCCTTCCTGTGGGCTATAATCTCTGCCAAGACCAAATCTTGCAAGATCATCCACCACAGTTCATTTAGCCACAGAAGTGCAGAAGTTATGTCCAAAGCATGTAAGAACAAGAGTCACTCAAAATAATGTTGCACCATAACAACACATAAAATTGAGTTTCTCCAGTTTCGGCTTCTAGGCAGAGACAACAAAAGTGAAGAATCAGTACCCAACTGTAGGGGTTTAAAGATTTGTGTTCTTCCTGTCTGATGGTGCTATCAGAGGAACATCTTTGTTATTAGTTCCCATATCTGACTATCTCTGAAGACTTACCATCTTCCTTAAGATATACCTGATACTTTTTAAAATGAGTAACAAGTTCTGACACACATGTAAGACGGTGGATTTAACAAGCAGACCAGAGAAGGCTGATGCAGGAATTGCTAAAGGAAAAGACCTAGATCTCACATATCATTGAATATCACAGTGCAAGCTTTCCTAATACATTTTATATTTCATGGATGACATGGATTGCTCCCCTTTTCTGAAGTCTGAGCTGAATAGCAAATACTTAAATGTTCTTCTGCTCTGAAAAAAACTTTCCTCAGCTCCTTTCTGATCTACATTTGTTCTTGCATATAGAAAGTTAAACTCATAATGGCTTCTTTCATTTCTGCTCTGAATACATTTTTGTTTCTGTTACTATGATAAAGTCCATTTATTTCTGGAAGAGAGAGCACAAGTGTAGTGGGTCTGGCGTGTCATCAGCAGAACTGCTCACAAGGATTCCACGGTGCAGACAATTATTTCCCCAGTTACTTCTGTGCACTCTTTCTGTGAGGAAAGAGTAAAGGCAATGAAGTCACCTATGTATAACTGAGAAGACTATATGATCTGTTACCAGAAACAATGTATGTGCCAGAAATATTATAGCTTGCTGTTTCAGCAAGAAATACTCCAAGCAAACTCAAATTGGAGTTGTTTAGGAAGAAAGATTCTGGGATTATTATCTTTCCAGAATTGTTAGAGAAGGATTATATTTGAGCATGGATAGAAAGAACAGCTTTGGAAAAAACAAAGTAGTACGTTTCTATTCACCCTAACATGCTAAGCACTAATAGCCAATACACTCAGCTATCTAAAGCATTACAAGATGAACACTAAATGCTCTCTGTATCTCCTCCAGTGACCCTTTTGATGGGGAATGTCACACACATTTGTTCTGTACCTACTGTTTTCACTTCCTGACTGATTTTTCTTTCATTCTGTTATTTGTGTAAGGGAGTGCAGTGGAATCAGTTTGGGGGGAAAAAAGGCTAAGCAAACCAGCTATTCACATAAGTCTCAAAAACGAGCTTTGAAGTAGACCTTGAACTCCCACAGGGCTGGCTCTGACATCTTCACTAGCCTCAGCGCAAAGCTGTTCAGAAAACAGCAAGATGTTCAGAAAACTCACAAGGTGTACCAGTCTGCTGGAGCACCTCTGGGAAAGAGCACTGCCCCAATTGAAGTCTGAGAGACACCTCAATTGTCTAGTAGACTATCCACACTTCCTAAATTATCAGGTATCATCTTGTTAAAATGTGTGTTTTGCATCCCATGATAATAATGTTCTATTCCCTGAGTCCCACCTCTGCCGGGCTCATTACATTCAATACAAATAATTACACCTTGAGGCTCTGTGGTGTCAAAGGTGCTTAATGATTTTATAGCCAGAAGGATATCATGGGGGTTAAGGTTGGTGCAATCATCTCTTCACTGTGGAAGTTCCACAGGCCTTTTAGATGTTTTTGTAACTTTCCGGAGAAGCATGAGCCTTGAAGATCCAGTTGTTTGTGAGAGGTGGGGCTGACCACAGCACTGAGTGTGGGGAAGAGCCACCCTCCTCTGTGAGGAGGAGATGCTTTGAGAAGGTACAAAAGCAAAAATGAAAGCATCCTTGCAATCCATCCCTGTTAAAAGGAAGCACACATTTCTTCTTAATGCAACCTTGTCTTTTAAAGCCCTCTTTCTAGACCCAGCTAATGATGATTGGGACCCACTTTATTGATCCAGCTGGGCTTACTGTAGCTACATACAGATAACCTATATTTTATTTTCTTCCCTTCAGCTCTTCCCACACACACTTAGAGTTTCTCAGGCAGAAGCAATATGTGCAAGGTCACTTCTTTCCTTCATATTTTCCCTGCATGACTGGGAATAGCACAATCTATGTGCTACTTTCCCTGGCCAGTATTTTCAACAGGCTTAGACTTACACTTTTTAATGGCACAGATCGTTCACCATTGTCACTGTGTGTCAGCTGTTGTCTCGTTCATGATTTACAGGCTCTGTTATTAATATGTAGTTAGAGGATGCACATATGTATAACGTGTGTGTGAGTGTATACAGTGGGTGTATATAAATGTGAATATACATACATGTAAGGGGATGTATGTACACACACATAATATATAAAATCTCAGACCCACACTGAAGCAGCGTTTTCTCAAGAGAGCACTGTGTCAGAGTGGGGTGAGGAAAGGAGCCGTCCTTCTCACAACAGCAACAGGACAGCCAGGACTGTGACTGACTGCAATGCACAACACAAAAGGTCCTTGTTTCTCCCAGCTTTCTCTCTCTGTGAGGGACAAGCACGGGAAGAATCATTATAGCTTATTGCAGGACACAGTATTTACGAGTTACCTATTTTTTATGGCACCAGTCAGCACCAATATGGTCAGTGACATTCAAGGGCAGCATTACCCAAGCCAATATAATTCTTATTTAATTGGCAAATGCAAATCAACTGGCGTGTTTTTCTTCCCTTTGCTTCCCAGCTGAGGTGCCGTCTTGCAATGCATATACATAAACAAGCACAGTCAAGCGTGCGGGATGCTCAGTGTTGCCACACATAAAGGACTCAAGAAAGAAACGTGCTGTTCAGGCTGTCCTGCTCTGCAATGGTATTTACTTCCTATTTACAGGCTGGCTGATCCTCTGAGGACTATCAATGCATATTCTTCTTTCTGATGGGAAATGATTTCACATTTCAAAGCCTCAAAAATAGTTGGGAAACAGAATCTTTGTTTTAAAGTCAGATACATAAATTAATTGTAACACGGCAGAATTTTAAAAACTGGGTTTTTTTTTTCCGTAAGAAAACATGTAACTCACATTCAGAACCCACAATTTTTGTGTAATGGTAAAGAAAGCTAAATTTCCAGCACTCTGAATCTTCTCAAGAACAGGTAGTGCTATACAAAGGTTTGTCACTAGGAATTGCTGGGGAAAAGATGGGTTTGGGCCTGACACATCTGTAATCTTGATTGAGAACTTTGTTTAAGCATTATGAAATTAAAAGCCATATTGGGAAGTAAGTTGGAAAAACATTATCCATAAACTCTGTCTGAAAAAGCCTAGCCTTTCATTCTCAAGAAATCTACCTATATACCACATTTTTACATCACATAACTTGATACTTTTATTGACTAGAAAGCTGTTGTGTTGGGGGAAACATGCTGTTTTATTGATTTCCAACGGCATTTCTCCATAACTAAAATCACAGCATGGCTGTGTTTCATTCAACACAATGAGGTTTAAAAATTCATCTGTTTGGCAGAATTGAATACTAAACTACTTGAAGAATTTTTCTTATTTCATTAGCTGATGTTAGCAGTATTTGTTGGACAGGTTTCATCTTCACATGTAAACAATATTAAAAACAAATTAACTGCAAATAAAATCCAAACGTGTCTACCTATCAACATAACAGCTGAATCTCCATCATAGCTGTTCCATCATAACTTCAGAAATTCACAGCATAGTGTCTGAGTAGATCTGTTTTTTCCTTTGTGAGAAAGTAAATATCCCTCCCACTCACAGATGCCAGGCAGCGCTGAGGACTAGGCAGTATACAAGTCACTCATTAATCACAGCCAAGGTACTTGCTTTAGAAAAGAAACACTTGAATGAAACGTAGTGGCTTCTAATGCAGAGGAGATCAAATTATACTTGATGTGTCCTTGTATTCTATGACCCTATTCATTTTTAAGCATGATCTGCTGACTCCCCCTATGCAGACCTATTTCAATATTAGTAAATTTCTTGCACAAAATTCATAAGGAAGAACTTTTCCTAATTCTGTAATTCTTTAAAATCAGGTTTTACTCAGCCTTAGATTTTTTTAAAATCTTATTTGTCTTTAAAAAATAGTTTAATCTAATCTGAAGCTACAAATGCTACTTTGTATTAGTACTGTCATACAGTCCTTGACTGGAAGATAAGTTTAAGGCTTACATCCTTCATTAACTGTGCATTACTATACCTTCTGTTTCCTAAGTTTCTATTAAAACTCACCAGTTTTATATTTTTTCCTTAAAAGACATTATAACTTGCTGTAACATTACTTTTCTTTAAATTAGTGGTATATTACTTTACTCCAGTTTGAGATAGTTTTAATATACGGGTCACACATTGAAGAGGCAGTCTGGAAAGGAAGAGAAATTACAAAATGCCGAGAGAGACTGGGTACAGTTCAATAACTAATATTTGATTTGATATATAGTGGAAGTAAATTATAAGAAGAGAAAAAACCTTCTTCAAATGGTTGCCTTTTTATCCTCAAAATGACAGACATTTCAGGTTTTGTAAAGTTGGTCCCTGAAAGTCCCTGCTGTTTTTCCAAAAGGTAAAGAGAATTTATAGGGTTGAAGTGTAGCCTGCATTTCAATTTCAAATGTAGTCTTTTGTATGTGACTGATGTTTACTGATATGAGTAAAGATGACGTTCTCTAACCCTGTGCTGACTAGAGTACAAAGAGACATGTTAGAACACTCTGCAAGTCGCAAGTGCTATGAAATATTCATCGGACACTTCAAGGGCTGTTTGGTTGTTGTGGTTTTTTTTTCCCACATGAAAGTGCTTTGCTTGTTGTAGCTGATCTCTGGAGCTAGTAAAGAGGTATTTGTTAAGACTAACTTTTCCTTCTCTAATGTTACTCATTGAAATGAACAAAATCATTTGCAGTGCGTTAATTGTTAACTCATGATATTTAATAGTGTCACAATTTTTGCACACAGATATATTTTTGCATGATTAAGGCACAGTAGATTAGACACCAGATGTCTGATAGAATCATATCTTATTACTAATTAATATTAGACAGGATAAGAGTCATTAAAGAGACAAAAATCCCATCTTTTTCATGCATACCTAACTGTAAAATGTATATGTCAAATCTTTGTGAACAAGCAGCTAGGATGGCAGTAAAGCTGATAATTCTTTGCTTTTCAGGGCTTAAAACTAGATTTTATTATTATTATTATTCTCCAGAACAGCTTTTACAATAGAGAAGTTGAGTGTAATTATTATTTGCTATCATTTTACTGAAAAATCTGACAATTCAATGCAGCTGTATGAGCCTGAGATTTATAAGCAACTGTTTAAACCCTGTTTTTCTACTTTCCAAAGATTTCTATAAGTAAGTTCATTAGTGAAAAAAAATCACGTGGAATTAAAACTGTGTAAATACCAGTTTCTATTCTGTGGTTAGGAGTTGAAGAACCCATAGAAATAGTTAGAGGTGACAATGCAATCTACAGAATTTATAGATATTCATCGATCTTCATATTTGTACACAGTGTGCTTAAATTTGGGGGCATAGTCAGCAGTGAGATTTTTTCCAAGTGAGATATAGGTATAAATCAAAATACTGACATGCCTTGTGTTTATATAGAGAGTTACAGAAGGTATTTCACATAAACTTAAATAATATCCTGCCAAAATGTAATGAACTAAGTTTAATTTTTATTTGCTGAGATTATAGGCTGTTTCAAGATTTTACTTTTGATATTTCTTATGCTATAGCATCCAAACCAATAAACTCACCTAGGTTCATAGGAAAGTTTGTTTCCCACAGTAAATCTTTTGATGGCTTGTGGCTGAGTTTTGAGTTAGGTGCTGACTGCAGCATCATACCCTGGGTAATTAGAGGCATCTTATTATCCCATTACTGGAGCAGTTCATCTTTGCTAATTTGGGGGTAAGTAAAGTTTATGGTTCACACCATGGATGTCCCTACACATTTGCACAAGAAATTAAAAATAAAGAACTCTACTTCATCTCCCCTACTGTTTTCAAAATGTCAATCATCAGTCAAAATGGACAGCAAATCTCCTATACCTCTCATTCTGGCTAAGCCATTAGTTGTCCTGAATTTAATAAAAAAGTAAACATTGAGGGAGCTAAAAATATTATGAGGTTTACATGAGAATATTTGAGTCAAAATTACTACTTGGACTTTCCTAAGAAGTAAAATTTATCCCAGATTAAAAACAAAATAAAAGTAACAGCAAGAGAAAGAAAAAGCATACATGAAAATAAGTCCTCCAAATCTTGATCAAATATTTAAGCATTTGTTGCGAGAATTGATTTAACTTCAGTGTATAAGAAATGCCCTGTGAAATACACTAAGACAATGGTTTGAACTTGCAAAATGACAATTCTAAGCTTGTAAGGAATAGTTCATTTTTGAGGACACTGCACCAATACACCATATTGGGAGCTGAGAATCTGCTCCTTTTAGAATAGTCATTGCTGACTAGAATATTCAGAGTCAGATATAGTCTTGTCAGCTGTACTGCCAAGGAAAATAATAACAAAACTTCAGAATTTAAAGTCTTAGCTTGCTTGTTTATTTGTTTGTCAGTTTTTTGCATCTCACTTAACTACCACAGTCCTTGAGTCCTAACAAAGTCACTAAAAGGCAAAAACAATACAGCCCATAATGTTATACTCACTATTAAATACAAGATTGAGTAGTTGCCATCCATTACAATTAGAATGCCAGAAATATTTATCCTTCTAAATATTTCTAAATAATTTATATTATTGCATGTTTTTCTTCTTAGTAGCTGCCTCTTGTCTTTTTAAGACACACGTTATGACTTCATTTGGCAATAGGCAAGCAAAAACTTTTTGACCATCTGAATTAAACGTCACTTGAAAAAGTAACATTTGCAAAAGGGAAGATGAAAAAGGAAAAGCTGATTCCACCAGTACTATTGAAGAAAAATCAATCCAAAAGTCTGAATACTCACAAAAAAATTATTCAGAATCATGTCCAAACTTGAATGTCTTTAGTATACATAATAGACTGGATTTTGTTTCAAGATTTACCAGATTAATATTCTTTTCAAAATTAGTAATCTGCCTACCTGTAAAGGCATCATGCTTGTTATAAATTCAGCTACTATTATTCTAAATAAAATACCCTCTTTCTCACATTATTATTTCAAATACAATAGCCTCCACACACAAAAGAAGTATTAATTTCATTAGTAAAAACATCTCTTTATCTTTCAGATTTGCTTCCTTTTCTGTTTAAGGTTGTCAGGACACCCAGCTAGAATCTGATGATGTGAACACCTGTAATATGCTGACAATGTCATAAGTGAAAATTATGTTTAGGAAATTATACGATGAACAAATTTATGGCTTCATACTGTTTTAAAGAGTTGATTTACATGAGACTTGCCTATGTAGGGAGAAGAATCTAGCTGTGGGAAGCAAATTAAGAGCACACAGTATTCCAAAGAGGTTTAGTTGCATACAAAAAATTTTTTCGTTCTCCCTCCATTGACTATGTGAAAAAGTCCGGTGTATGTGTTTGAATGTTTCCACAAATTGTTATGTATAGAAAGGAGAATGTTTTTTTCATGCCATTTTTCAGGAATTGTCTTATGTATGCCCCTATTTCCTCTCAACTTTTCCCATACTTTCTTATTCAAGTGTGGGTTTTGCATGGAACAATCATGGAAGCTCTTCCTGTTTGTTCACATTGCATTTCCTGATAGCCTTATTTACTGTTGTATGGCTTTTGAAGTCCTCTTCTTTCCCATGTCCACATAGTTCGATTTTTATCATGAGTGAGAGGTAACTGAGTATAAATAACAATGTCTACCAAGTTTGTAAAATATTGTTTTCCACACTAAGAATAGTTACTTGTGAAATGAGATGAAGCATTTTCTTATTAAGTCTATTTAAAGAACAGAAATGAAGATGATATTTTTAGTTAGAATCTGGCTGATTAATGACCACTCATCAAAAGGATATCAGGAGTACTTTGTATTTTAAAGCATAGTCAGATACTTTCTTATATACTCAGTGCTTTTTTCTGAGATGCAGTTCTGTTATCCTTTGCCCATTTCAACAGCTGGAATATGCAGTACAGCTGTCCTAGGCCCGTTTCCAGTTTTGTTACATAGCATAAATTCACACTTACCCAGAACCACATGAAGTGGGTGAAGCTCCTCTTTTGTAATCCAGCTTTTCAAAAGACTTATGACTGACATGAGCAAACTGCCTGTGCAAAGCATTTCTAAGTATAATAGTACTTTACTTGACAAATAAAGCACAACGCCAGCACTACTAAATGCAATGTCCATTACTTACAATTAACTTTTCTTTAGGACTCCCTGGAGATCCCACCCATGTTCAGTCACGTGTTTTCTTCATTCTGTATGACTCTGCATGCAGACAGCTCTCCTTCATTTTAAGCTATTGTGCCTCAGTCCCTATTCTTTTTCAACCTTCCCTTTTTCTGTCAATCTCAGCAAATGGCAGACAGAGGACAATGCCAAGGCAGTACCCTTTCGGCTATCCAATTCTCCCTATGGGTCAGGTTCTGACACTCAAACTCTCACAAATTAGTTTGGTCAATCATGTTCTCATAAACAGAATTTTTCCCCACAGCTTTTATAAACACAGTCTTTTCAGTACACTTTTGCAATTCATTGCCCAGGTTCTGTTAACACTTCATCTTTATTTTTCTGTGTCCTTTTCTGTACCATTGGCAAATTTTACCTAGTCAGATCTATTCAAAGTCCTTTTCTGTAAAGATCATTCTCTGAAACCACCTCTTCAACCATATCCCTCTCATTGAATCCCTCTCTAGTGCCTTTTATGTCAAACATAAACTGCCTCTCTTTACTTTTAAGATATTTCCATTACTCCCAACTATGATGGGGTGACCCTGTCTGGAGGCCAGATGCCCACCAAAGCCATGATATCACTCCCCTCCTCAGCTGGGCAAGAAGGTGAAAATATAACAAAAGGCTTGTAGGTTGAGATAAGGGCAGGGAGAGATCACTCACCAATTACCGTCACAAGCAAAACAGAGTTAACTTGGGAAAAATAATTTAATTTTTTACCAATAATATCAGAGTAGAGTAATGAGAAATAAAACCAAATCTTAAAACACCTCCCCCCACCCCTCCCTTCTTCCCAGTCTCAACTTCACTCCCAATTTCTCTCCCTCCTCCCACCAACAGCGCAGGGAGACGGGGAATGGGGGNACAGGGGAACAGTGTCCCTCACCATGGCCTTCTCTATGGGCTGCAAAGGAATCTCTGCTCTGGCACCTGGAGCACCTCCTCCCCCTCCTTCTTGGTGTCTGCAGGGCACCTGGAGCACCGCATCCCTGGCCTTGGTGCCTGCAGGGCTGTTCCTCTCACATATTCTCACTCATCTCTTCTGGCTTCAGTTGCCACTGCAGGTTTTTTCCCTCCTTCTTAACTCTCTTATCACAGAGGAGCTACCACCATTGCTGATGGGCTCAGCCTTGGCCCAGGGTGGGTCTCTCTTGAAGCTGTCTGGCATTGGCTCTGTCATACATAGGCAAAGCTTCTGGCATCTTCTCACAGATGCCACTCCTCTTGCCCCCTCTCTTGCCTTGCAAACCCAGTACACTAACCTACTCCCTTTCTATCATCTTCTCTATTGAGATGTTCAGTCCAACCTGCACATCCCACTTGCTTGTAATGAACAATAACAAATCACCAGGACCAGATGATAGTCACTCAAGAGCTTTAGAGGAACTCAAGGATGAAATAGCCAAGCTACTCACTGCAACATGTGATCTCATTTAAAACTATGTCGATGCCATAGGAATAGATGGTGACCAGCATGATAAAAATTTTTTAGAGAAGTCATAGGGAAGATCTTGGGAATTACACAATGGGAAGCCTGATGTGCATATCAGACAGACCAATAACAATTATTTTAAACAATAATTATAAGCTACATGACTAAATATGATGTATAGAAGAAGCATCAATGTGGCTTCTGTACAAAGAAATAACATCTCACTAATCTATTCCAATCTCTTTAAAAGACACACTGAGCACAGGGACAAGATAGATCAATTGGTATTCAAAAGATGTTTCATAAAATCCCTCACTGGTGTCTGATAAAGAAACTAAGGTACTCTTGGAATAAACATAAATGTTCTCCTGTATATACATAACGAAATAAAAGAAAAGTAGGAAATAGCTCACTAGTGGAATCCCACAGGAGTCTGTATTGCTCAGCATATTTGCAAGTGATCTGGAAAAGGCAGCAATGATACTATGCTTTCCAGGCTGGTAAGGATAAGGGCTACTTACTAAGAGCTGGATGAAAGCCTGAGTAACGGGGTAAAATGGCAAACAAAATTCAGTGCAGATAAATCTAAAGTAATGTGTACAGGAGAAAAAGTCCAAATCCTATGAAACAGGTTTGGAATTAGATTATTAGGACTGAGAAGAAAAGTCTTGAATTTATAAAGGCTGGTTTTTGAAAACGTTGACTCAATACTTGGTTGTCATTAAAAGGGTAACTAGAAAGCTAGCTGTAAGTCATTAAGAAAATGTGCAGAGAATAAAGGAAAAATATCTTTATACATCTCTATAAATCTCTGTTGTGTTAGTATCTCTGAATGCTGTCCGTAGTCCTAGCATCCCCATATTGAAAAAGGTATGGTAGAAATGGAAAAGTGGTGCAGAAAAGTAACAAAGACAGTCAAAGTTATATACAAAGTGTTTTTTGTATAAGGACCCTTCAGCTATGGACAATGACTGTAAAATCTGGAAAGGCCCAATAGGGAATGTCTCTTCCGGGACAAGAATGAGGCACAATAAATGGTATCGGCATGCTCAAAGTTAACTCAAGGAGGTACTTCCAGTAGCTAAGGTGTGGAAACATTGTGAGGGTTCAAAATATGCAGGTGCTCAGCTAGTCATTAAGCAAGTTCAAGAAAGAAAAATTGCTCAAGGCATAGCCAGATAGGATTTCTCTTGGAAAATTCCTTCCCAGAGTCTGGGAGAGTACTCACGGGAAGTTAATACTGTGCATTTGCTCTTTTCTTATAGGCATCCTTATTAACAACAAAGACAGGATAGTGGGCTCATTGTGGTTATTCCTGCATCACTAAATGTTTAGGAAAGTCCTTTTTCATCATCCTATTCCTCATCCTGGGGAGGACTTGCCCACAAACATCTCAGGGTCTTTCCCCAACTCTGTGCTTTTCCACAAATCCTACAAAAGAACTTGACAGACAAGCAGACAGTTTATATGTTGACCTTTGCCAGTTATGACACCTGTTTCTTTGTCTTCTTCCAGTTTCTCTGTCTTGTCGTACGCTTAGATTGTGAGCATTTTTGAATAGCAGCATTTTCTGATCAGTGCTTGTGCAGCACTGAGCAAAAGGGACACTGGTTACTGACTAGGGATTCTAAAGGTATGAAAATTGTGGTAATTAATGTGACGAAGAATGTCAGAAATGGATTTTTAAATGTATAAAATAATTTAGTTTGTGATTTGCAGCTGTGTGGGATTTGCGGTTTCAAAACATGTAAGATTCATTGAACTGGAGGTGAGAAAAAACTGAGCAGCTTCCTTCATGATAAACATGCATTAGCATAAAAGAAGTTCCTTAAGGCACTGTTCTATTATGGAAAAGGTATCAAATCTTTCTTCAGCCAAAGGGACAAATGCATCTTAACTCTTTGCCAACTTTAGTCACACCAAGTATAACCAGGAAGAAACCTGAATACAAAGAACTAAAAATATAATTTTCATTGAATGGTATTCCTGAACAAAAGCTGATGTGGTTGCTTTTACATTGGTTGCTCTGTTAAGTCCAAAGTCCTCTAAAAATAAGAGTTGAGAATGTAGTTTCATGCAAACTCCAAGCCATTCACACAGACATTTACTGAAACAGAGGGGCTGCTGTTGATGTCTCTCCACTACAAAACATTTGTCATTGTTTACAATGCTGCGCTATCATGATTTGGATAGTGTTCATACACATATTTTGTTGTGTTTATGTGGCACCCTGAAGGGTACCTAATGGAATAAAATATGCCAAAAATCCTGGGTCACTTTATTCAACAAAAATTAGGTTATTAAGGTGAAAGGCTTCTTTAACAACAACCAAACATTTATTCAGCTTCCAATTACTCATCTCAGAACTTGCTATATGCATAAGAATAGCAAGATAAAATGCTGCTCTAGATGTTACTTCTTTCCGATTCTATTAAAACTGTAATAGCCTGCTTCCATTATACATTTTCCTGTATATTTCAATCAACATGTCACTTAGCTGCTGCTCCTGAAGTGCACTTAATATTTTCATTAAAATCAATAAAGCCAAGAAATGACAAGGGTGCAGGTGGATGCAAGCAATTAAACTTCTCCTATATGTATTGTTAACTAGCAGTTGGAAAAAGAAGCTTCATTCAACACCTGTCCCTTTCCTTTTGAATGGCAGCTAACAGAAATCCACTTAGCCAGCTTTTGTCTGCTTATTTTGCTGACAGATGATGTGAAGAAGTAGGCAGTTCTGGGGCCAGTAATTCAGAATTAATTTTCCCTTCAAAAGAGTGATGTGGACAACTGAGTGCAGTAATGGTACCTGCTCAGAATTCAGGGGGTAAACAAGATAATTTGAGATGATGGGACGGAAATAAAGGCTCTTTAAAGGTTTGCTCCTTACATGGATCTCAAAGGCACACTGACTAGCACCTTTTATCTGCCTCAAATGAAAGTCAGAAGAGTTAATCATTGAAGTATTAGCCTGATGTACTTTTGTGTGTGGTAGGATTGAAAGGGAAGCAAATAAAATAAGAGGCTGAGGATTGCGTCCCACCCCAAATATGTGATAGTGAAAGACAGCACCTAAGCCACACAGTGATTGTTTATCAATTATATTTTTAGAACACGCTGCAAATTAAAGGGAGCTGCTGGCTGTATATGGACCACGTATTTGCGGCAAAGGGAAGTCATCATATCTTCAATCACCCAGCAACATTTTTTTATCCTGTCACCTGTGCAGCACTAACCAGAGTGGACATCATTATTAGGAGAAAAATGTAGTGTGGAAAGCACCATTGCCTACAGAGGAGCCAAATGTAGTCTCATTCTCTAAGTGCGCACAAGTTTATGTGAAAATTGGAAGCCGCGGGTCTGCGCCTACTGCTCCAGATGTGTTGTTAAGGTTGCCTGCACACACACATGCATGAAAAACTAAGACAGGATGTAAAAACTTCTGAGAAAATTGAACATAAGGATAGATTTGCCTGGGTTTTTCCTCTGTGAGTACATATACAGGCATGAACATTTCAAGACAACTGTCAAACAGAAAGAGAACCTTCTCAGCAACTTCTGTTGCCACAAAAGGAGCTAAATTTGATGTCTTTTTAAAGACCTTCAAAGCTGTGTAGACAGCTCTCTATTACTACAGGCACACAAACTTGGAATTGGATATCCCTATTGATCTTTGGCTCTCTAGCTCTTGGATGTGGTTCTAAAGGGAGTGAGTGGGACTATTCATGGGGCAGCTGCCAGAGTCTGCTCTGTTTGGAGTCTGATGCTGCCTCATAACCTTTCTTTCATCTCTCTCTGGCATTCAATCCTATTCTGTCACCCAATCTCATTATTACTAGTTGGCTGTTTCTGTCCTCTAGCAGTTTACTCTGCATTCTAAAAACTATAGCCTTCAAAATATATGGAGGTAGTTAGTACCTAAGTAATATTTGCTGTGGCTGCACTCTATAAGAGCCCAAGAAAGGGAGTGGACCAATCTTCAATACATCCCATGATTCAGTCTTGTTTGTCTTATATGTGAGACTCAGACCTGGGTACAAAAATGTTAAAGAGCAGCCCGGGCTCCGGCTCCCCACAAAACCCAGCTGCTGTTGTCTCTATCATGCATAGTCAAGCCTTTCCAGGAAAGACTACCTGCTCTTTAGGTTTGCAGCAAACTATAGTGTTGGTAAGCTGCCAGAGTTGGACAGTTTGCAGATGTGGGGACTGAGCAAAACTCGTGTCAAGCTTCTCTCTTTCACGCCTCTCTTCCTGTTGCAGCCTGAAGCTTGAGTGTGCCTAGAATGGGCAGCCAGTGGGCACCAACAGCAGCTCCCCTGGATTGAAGCAGGGCTGTCCCTCATCACCAGTCAAGCTGAGCAGCCACTTACTGTAGCTACAATCATAAGTCCATACATATATTCCTCTTATGTGTCGGGCACAGTGTTCATGGGCTGGTTTTTACAACAATGCAGCGCTCAGTCTTAGCAGGGTGTCCTTCCCCCAACTCCATCACCACTCTGCACCACCCCAACTTACAGTACAGGCTGTGCAAACCACTGCCCTCTCTTCCTTGCATCAGACAAGAAATATATGCTGAAGTGTTTCTCTTTTCTTTATTTCTTCCTCCAGTCATGGTACTCTCTTTTGTTATGTCAGATCTTAAATTAGGACCCAGACCTCCAAAGATTGGCAAGCTGTTTTCTGTAAAGTTTATAAGAAGTTGTCCAGGAAGGTGTGCAAGTACAAAATTTTAAACATGTAGAAATACCTGCGCAGGATCAGAGCCTTTGTTTGCAAATCCTTTGCTGTGCAACTCATGTTTTTTATTTATTTGAGGAAAACTTCACTACATTCTGAGATCTGTTAAAATAATAATGCTCTTATAACCAACTTTAACAGAATAACTATCAGGCCCTCCCATGTTTTCCTGGAAAAGAATAGGCCTTATGCATTGATTATGTGAGATATATCATGTGAATTCATTCTAGAGGGCAGCATACTTAGCGTATGTGATGGCCTAGTCTGTCTGCAGCTACAATGTTCCATGTAATACACACTCATTCGTCATTCTTCTGGAGTTTATTTCAGATTCACATTGACAAGACTGAGATGAGAATCTGGCCCAGTCTGTGTATGAGGGTCAGGTGATACGTAGTTGTTATGGCAATGGCTTATTCCTTTTGAATAGCAGGGTGACTACTTTGGATAAATCCTGTATCTCCTGACATCAAATTAAATCTGTTGCTGTCATGTTCCTCACTGACTTGTTGAACTTAAAAGCAGAAATGCTTATTCCGCAAAACAGACCTACTTTATTAAATCTGATCTTACTGTTGTATGTTGTAATGCTCATCTTGTGGCTATGTATATTTTTGCTGTTCTATGTTTCTGAAGAGAATTCTATGTGTATAGATTGCTAGCATGACCCCAAAGTAAATTTAGATCTCATCAGAATCAGAAGTTTATCAGTTATTTAGTTTTAAGGTACTGATAGAACATATGTCCCTGAATTGTTTATCATCACAGCCATGAGGCTGTCTTCCTAAAAGTGGTTAAGTGGAGAGAATTGATGAGCACCGAGCTGCAATCTGACATCAGACCTTAATTATACCTTTAGAGACAGAAAGAATGAAAAGTGAAAAGTAATTTAATTAAAGATCTGATCCAGTGATAATCAAAACAAAAATGCATTTTTTCACTTGTGTGTGATGATGTAAGAGACTGGTTGGTAAAAAAGAGAAGGTGGTAAAAAAAAAAAGTTTATAAGCCTAGGTGGAAGCATGAAGTTGTATTTGGATATGCAGGATATGTTCTCATACTTCACCTTTTATGACTTCTAGACAAATCTGGAGTTTCTTAACATGCAAATCAGCTGGTCTAAAGTGTTCCTACTTCAGGCTTTCAAGCTTGAGCTGAGGAGTGGCTTCTCCACAAAAGTGTTTGTACAACAAAATCTAGTACATGTTTTAAAGCAAAACTATAAGCACAACTGTATACTGTCTCCATTTACTTGCTGTGCATGGCATATCTGTTGTTAGCACCTGGTTTCTCCAGCTAATTTATTCACTTCTTACACTTGCCCTGCAGCACTGAGCATTTTTTAGTAAATCTACCCCAGTTCCCATAGTTTTGTAGCAGTAAGTTCCCAACACAGAGACGTCCATCTGTTCTGAACTTACACTGAGAACAGGCGTAGAATGGTACTTTCAATTGCAGATGAAAAAAATATGAGCTGTGACATACAACAGACATTTGGTTCTTGTTCTTCTGAAGCCTGTTATGACAAACCTTTTTTAATATATTTTGCTACTCCCTTGTTATTTTTAATAGTCCGTGCAGGTTAAGTGACAAAATGTTTTCACTCTTCTGTGTTCAAGATTCAGGAGACTGTTATTGTTTGCCTTCATAACAATAGTTTTCATAAAGGTTTTTGCTAATGAAAGATACTTATATTAAAAAGCACTTTTTTATCAAAATGTTTGTTCTATAGTTCCTTTTCTCCTCAAAAATATTAGCTTTTTAAATATAAGGGTGCTGATCAGCACAGGGAAGCAACCTCCTCCTAAACTGAATGATGAAATGTTCTATTCTGAATAAGACACCATCCAATGTGGATAATGAATATAATTAGAGCTAATTCTCAGGAGTATGACAAATCATATTAAGCAAAATTAACTTTATGGCTTGCTACTGACACTGGTTGATAAATATACCAATGGTGGGAATATGATAACTATCTTATTTCAGAGGGACATTATAAAAATATACATACATATACAAATATACATATGTATATATATGTATGTATGCCAAAATAGATCAGAACATGCCAGCAAGTGATACACAGACTAAATATGTTCATCAAAATCACTTATTTCATTAGAAAGAAAAGCATCTCCAAGATTCTCAGGTGAAAGTTTTCTCCACACATGGCCACAGTCTTGTGATCAAAAATATGCCCAACCTTCCTAAGAGCTACTCTTATTATTTATATTCATAAAGGTTTGTTTAATCAGAGTTATTATTTCAAATGCCCAGGATATGCCCACTAAATAAATGACTAATCTTCCTTCTACTGGTAATACTAACAATTTCTCCTAATGCAGTTTATTCTGCATTCAGGTGGTAGAAGACAATATTGACATTTTCCAGTTTGCCAGTGACTCATGACAATGGAGTGGTAGGATCGTTGTAATTGCCAGCAACATTATTGGTGAACACACACCAAATAGCTGAGAAATAAGATCACGTCTGTGCAAGAGGATGTCATGTAAATAACAAAGTTAAGCAGTCTATGATTTGCTAGGCACTGTTGCAGCAGTTACATTGTCATCTCTCTGCTTCTACAGTTCTCAGTACCCTACCGAATTTCAAGCACAGCTTGTGAGTTTCCTGAAAGTAGGATATTCATTCCGTATGCTTATGTGCATAAGCATGGACATTTTTGCTAGTTGCTCTTCCACACAGCTTCTCATTTACTCATACAATATTTATTTATTTGTGCAGGAAATGGTAGTGTCAGACAACCTGACGATGGAAAATGATCACAGATAGTGACTTGGGAGTTTCAGGCTGAGCATCAGGAAAAAAACATTTCACTTAGATGGTAGCAGAGCACAGGAAATGTCCACCCACAGAGCCTAAGGAATCTTGGAGACTTTCCATTTCCAGCTCGACAACACCATTACTGTCCTGGTCTAGTGCTGGTGACAATCCTGCAGGAGTTTGGGCTGAAGACCCTGTAGGTCTTTTCCAACCAGCATTTCTGTGACTCTGGGAAAGTGATAACAGGAAGTACACAATTTTTTTAGCATTACACTTTAGTGGTATTTTCCTTTTCATCTTTAAAATACCTAATCTGAAGGAATAGCTAAAATGTACATTAAAACAATAAGAGAAATGGCTAGTATTGTCTATCATCCCCATTAACGTGTAAAGGATGAAAAACATTTGCCAACCTGTAGGACTGAGGGCTGTGAGCAAGCTAAAACAAAAAAGTCTAAGTAGAAAGTAGCTGAAGCTAAAGGAAAACTCATCTTTAAAAGGTGTAATAAAACATATATAGACTAGAGTTGCTGGTTCATAGGTAAAACCATTGCTCTCTTTGGTTAAAATAGTGATCTCCAGTGGGCAATAATACTACTTAATGGTCCCTTTCTTAACCCAGAAGGCAATTACTTCTTTCCCACTGTAAACCTCAACAAGAATAATATGTACATATATATTCCTATTTATAGATCAGAATTAATTTGCAACAGCACAACAAATCATACAGCTATGGAAAATATAGATATAAACAAATTAATGGATATAAATAACACAGATATACAATATTGCTGTTGATATCTTTCCTGAAAGAAGAAAATCACTCTATAACATACTCTTTTCTTCATGCCCAAAACACAAGGAAAAAGCAAAAAACCGCTTCAGTTGTCTGTCCAGACACCCTTCCTTTGCCCTTGTAAAAAAATTGCCGTATACTAGCAACATTACAAAATTATTTTGTCATCCAAAAGCATCTGGAAAAGTTGACAGGAGATCTTTTTTAAAGTTGTCTTTAATGTTTTAAAGTGCTTTAGCAGCTAGAGTCTTCATCTTTATCTTGCAGCACTCACATTCACTCTCATCAGCCTGTTTTCTCATTTACTGAACAAAGCAGGACTGATCATATGGGCACCATTTCAGACATGTCTGGGGCATCTGGCTATAAAAGCCTTTTCCATTGGTGTCTTTTTCTCACCAAGATCAAAGCCTTTCTCTGCTTTAAGTTCTGAAGAGTTTTAACATGTCACGTGTAGGATCAAGAAACTCCTATTTTTTTTTCATTTCCTGGAAATCTCCCAGTAGGATAAATCACGCATCCATGTTGGGGGTTGAGAGAGATGCTCAGAGAAAGTGAGATTCATGTCAATTTGTGCACAAAATCTCAATGCATCAAGGAGAGAAGGGAGAAAAAAAAAACCCGCAGGCCTGCAATAGATAATGCTTCATCTAAGTGGGATGATGATCTGTTCATAACCAAAAAGCAAGGTAGTGCTGAATGTTTATTAGAACACTTTATGAATACCCAGCCTGCACAAGTGGGTGTGGAAGAAGCTAGGCCTCCAAAACAACCCACCTACTCTCTAAAAGTTCTAGCAAAGTAGCAGAGATAATAGCTATTCCAACCAAATTCCACTTGCAACTTAGATGTGACACAACTGTATTTACTGGAAATGGCACTTCTTTACATTCTTTCACACTTTATACTCCTCCTACATTTATATTTCCAATATTTCACAGTAACAGCCAAGCCATGAAAAGTCACTGTGATACCTCTTTTTAAATCCACGTCATCTGTAGATTGGATGGTTCTGAGAGTGCTCCTCAAGAGATTTGACAGGTTTCCCTCTCCCACAGCAGAGCTCACACTCACTGTGGAATTTCTGAAGTGTCCCAGGACAACTCTTTCCCTACTCCATAGGAATTTCACTTAACAGGTAGAACACCCATCCTGCACAATCTTCTGTGTAGACCCATATCACACTCTGACTTACCGAGGCTCACCACTCACCCTGACTGTTCTTGACATGCAGGGGGATGATCTCATCCAATTTCAATCTGCAGTGAAGGTACTTTGAGCTTCACTCAGGATATGATCCTTCCTTGGTAACACTAATGACTCTCCCCAAATAAAACAGAAGGTTACTAAAATAAAAACTTCTTGTGGTTTTGATGCTAAATTAGCAAGGGTTTTCTCCCTGTTATGCTGAACTACAAATAAATATATCAAGTTTTCCAGCAAAATGTCTTCCAAGGTTTGCTTAATTCCATTAGACAGTGTGAAACGATGCATTCTAGCTGTACAGAATGGTAAACAGAATGGGAAGTGTTTCTGAGCATGCTGTGGATGGGGTAGGAAAATCAATAGTTTGTGAGGGAAAGCTTCCAGCAATATAGATTGTTTGAACTACTTACCATTATGTCAAATTCACTTTAGCATTAGCAAACAGACACATCGTAAGATGAATATTGAGAGAAGCGCTATTTCTCCTGTTTGCATTTAAAGGCCTAAAATCGTATAGACTTTTGTAATCAATTAAGTCTTTAAAATCCAATAACAAGATTTTTATTTAACCCTTAAACAGTTGATGGACCAAGTATTCTTTTTCCAAACCCAGTAAAATTTTTAGACATAAAGTTTTCTTTCCTTTATTTACTGCCATGGTATTTATAATTTTTGGAACACCCTCCTCTGTGGGAATCATTTTGTCAAGAGACCTGAAAGGACAGTGTCATCTGAAATCAAATAAACATTCTCCACCTTGAAAAAAACCCACCAGATTTCATATCTGGTTGTTACTCTCCATGAGGAAAATACAATTTCCTCTTAAAAAAGTTGTATTCAACATGTGCTTAAAGTTAAACATGCATCACATAGTGTTGAATAGAGATGGAATTAAGCATCCATTTTAAATACTCTGTTGCAACAAAGGCTTGAAATAAGCATGTAATTGATTTCACTTTTAAAGACAGGTATCATGGTTTCCAGTCAACTGGGGTACCAAAACAAAGACCACATTCTTCACATAAGGTTCACAATTGGCCTGCATTTGCCCAGAACTGAGGAGTCCATTGCATATTATGATTTATACAGGCTTGCATAAAAAGGGGGGCTATTATAGATACTCAACCTGACAACCAACACTTTAGTTTAATTTACTGTGGCATTGTTTATTACCTACTTTGGGTAGGAAAATAGAAAATAGATACAGAAGCATAAAAAGTTTGAGGTTATTGGAACTTAAGTGAAAAAGGGACAGACCTGCATGTAAAACAATGGATTTGCCTACTAGGATACCTTCAAAGTTTTCTTAGGCTTCTTTTCTAAGCTGCCTAGTAAGAGCCCAGCTTTGCCTACACGCTGAGGGAAAAGAAGCCTTGAGGGGTCTTGGTTCTGCATTGTTAATACTTCAGCCAAAACATCTCAACTGGCTGATAGACAGAGCCAGACAGATCACTTTCCCCAGGTAGCAAGGATTTTACACACCTAACTTGGTACCTCTTACACTCTTGAAACAGTGTAACTACCTATTTAAGCATGATTGATAGCATTTTCTTATCTCCAGGAAATCTTTAACACCTCCAGATGCAAAGCTTTCCTTGGTGAGCTTCTGCTTATGGTGCTCAAAGTTTCATCAAGGGAGCCAACTTCTGCCATATACATGGCAATGTGGGTAAAAACCTCTTTTCATTGAGTCTTATTAGTGGTTGATCACTGAATCCATTAGTTTAGAACTCAAGGCTGTCACAGAGCCAGTTTCAATCAATGGGGCAAGGAGAAAAGACATTTTATATTAGGTCAAAGGGTTTGGAAGTGGAGGTATTAAGTGTAAAGAATGTGCACTGCTTCTGAAAGTCCTGTCAGAGGTTGTTTACAGGACAGAGCTGAGGACATGAATGAGAACCACAGAATAAGAGCACTATCATGTCTAAGAAATTATAAACACACTTTAGTGACTGCAATGTTGACATAAGCAATATCCTAGCAAAACAGCAAAGGAATACTAGTTCAGATGGCAGTTCATTTGCTTATGCTTCCTTGTATTACACTTCCTTGTATTACACGTGCAAGCTCAACAGAAGTCACTTACAAACTGGTATATTCAGGCCACTTACAAAGCCAGGATGGGGCTTTGCTAGAGTTGGATGTTATACTGAGCACTTTTTTTTAAGCCTATTTTTAGAAAAGCCAAGTTTTCAAAGCTCCAAAATTAAAATAAAAGAGAACAAGCTTTTAAAACTACTGGATTTTTTTTTTTTTTTAAATATACTGGCTTGCCCCTAAGCAAAGACAATTTCAGTCCGCTGGCAAGATGCATAGCACTAGTCATGAAGCATCTGATTTGATGCAAGCTGCTGCCAGTTTTAATAACAGATCTGATTGTCTCAAAAAGAAATAAAACAAACAAACAAACAAAATATGGCAACATTTCAGTAACAAATGCAATTAGCATTCTAAGTATCCCTCAGCTTAGTTTAAGTCTCCATTTTACCTTGTTATTGTTTAATTGAAAATTGCAACTTATGATTTTGCTAATGGGAAGATATCTTAGGTGATGGTGTGACAAAAATGATCATTTTCTAACTACTTATATTACCTAAGTATTTTCTTCAGATAATATATATGGCCTGTGAACATTACTATGCTATCTGCAAATGTTGCTGCATAACTGTTTGCACTGTACCTGAGCACCTTCCAAGACAGTGTTAAATGTCATCATTTATATCCTCACCCTATTTTATTTTAGTGTGATTGTATTCAATTTTACTAAATACATTTACACTGCCATATGTTTACACTAGTGAAGATTAGTAGGAAGAGGTATGCTCTGCACTAGAAACAAAATGTAATGGTGGTTGTTAATTTCTCTGGAGGATTAAAACTCCAACCAGACCTTCAGGTTGCACCAGCTGAATGAGGTGATGGAGATGGAGAGCTCTGCTGTGTTTGAGAAGCAAAACTGTGGACCACCATCATTGTTCCAGACATCAACAAACACAGGTCTTACTGCAACAAACAATGAATTAATCCCTCTTGATGGGATGAGTATGTACGTTAAAGCTATTGCAGCTGTTATTCATCTGAGTACATGACTCCTGAGAAGTTCCCTGGATGCTAGCCGACAGATGTTGAGTAAGACTGGGAAAAGAATCTATGTTTTTTAAATGTCTGAAGCTAATAGTGTGATAGCAGGAATTTCCTTGCACTTGCTTTATAATAAAATTCTGGGCTGTTCAGAGGTTTGTACTATAGTGTCAACAGTCGAGCTGAAGCAGCACAGAGAACACAACACTATCATCACAGTGTTTTATTTTAACATTGTAAGATTCTTTGGTTTACATTCAGTTAAGTGAATTACGTTAAGAAATGTCAGTGGTGTTGCTGTGTGCTGTTTTCCTTCCCACTGGTCAAGAATGAAGCACCTGAAATTCTATCCTGTGTGCTCAATGGGAATCTGTCTGGATGCTGAGTGTGCAGATCCACTGAAGCAGTCAGCAACTAATACACCAGTAAAAGCAGGATCACTGGTGCTTCCCAACCCCAGAGAAAATAGTGGGAGTTCAAAGTGTGCATCTTCAAAAATTCTATGGGTACCAGAGCAAGCATCAAAAGCTAATTAACATTCACAACATTCCCCCCTCATTATCTCACCCAGATGTTTCTATGACTGTCCCTTTAAAGAATTCCTGTCTAAATTTTATTTACATTTGTTCAGCAATATTGATGCTTAATGAATAAATGCAGTATGCTGTCAGTACTGGAGACTAATTACATCTATGTATGAGCCTGAGAACCTGATTGAAAAATCTGCAGTAACTAAACTGGGTTTAAATAAACACTTTAGTGTAGTGCTTTAATTACACTTTAGTTTGTAATGTAATTTTTGGCTGTTTAAACTATGATTTAGTCTGAGCTAATTACAAATGATTTTCTACTCGGTAATTAATAATAACAAAATTGTAATTAGACAGCTGCTTTGGATCAGGGTGGCAGTTTGTGTTAGCTGACTCATGATAGACTGGCAGATAGACAAGAGCTGTATTTGGGGACTGGGACATACTGCACCTTTCTGTGCTTCTTTTTCAGTCAGAGGAGCTGTTCTGTTTGGGAATATTCCAAAATGCTCCATGTTTTTGAGGACTAAAGTTTGATATTTGCAGTGGAAACTTCCTGTGCTTCTGCCATTTCTGAAAGTGGGTCATCCTACCTGTGGCTGATAGAGATGATGCAGGTTCCTTTCTCTTGCTCAACAGAAAAAAATCCAAATTCAGGGTGTTTTTACATGTTACATGACTACATCACCACAAAGTACGCTAAGTCATGGCAAGAAGATGAGTAGCATCTGCAGCTTTTTATCCACCTTTTTATCCACCTTTTTACCCACCTGAAAGCTACACACACTACAATAAATTAAATGTAAGATAGGGATGATCCTTCCATATTTCAGCATTGCAGTAAATGCTCCATGCTCCAGAAGAAGCTCCATGCTTCCCTCCACGCCGGAGGGAAGGGATGCCA
>VXBL01003186.1:4850-77650 GCA_013400195.1 Aramus guarauna
CCCCCCCCCCCCCCCCCCCCAGAAATTGTCCAGGAAGATTCTATTTTCAGTGGATATCTGAATGCCTGGCCCTAAATGCAAATCAGACATCCTAAATAGGAAACACTGTATATGTGCAGGGGATTTCAGTGTAGCATGGTTATTTTCACTTGTTTAAATAACTTCTTAGAATTTCTATCCTGTTATTTTTCCATCCTGGTATTTTTAATAGTGATTTCAACCAATGCAGTCAAGAGCATCACCAAGTACTGTGGAAGAAAAGTCACTTTGGAAATACAGGAGTATTCTCCCTGGTAAGAGCACTGAGGAGAGAGATGGTTTTGTAACTGTTCCCATTCTGGCTTGTCTTCCCAGGCAAGAGCTGACTGTGCTGCATGGAATTTCTTCAGACAAGTGTGCAAGCTACTGCATGATTAATGTTATACAGGGATGGGCCTATCAAAATTCTTAAATCATGCACTGTAGAGCTGTGCGTGGGCATCCTTAGGCAGTTTTTTTAAAGAAAAGGCACCAAAGGAAGTCCCCATGTGGCAGAAGGCCTAAACACTTCAGAGGGGTCAGAAGGTAGGTGTAAATGTATGACATGCTGACAAAATAATTCTGGTGTTTAAATTATTGTTTCTGTTTTGCTCACCTTCCTCATGCTTAATTCTCAGTTGTAATGAAGTTCCTAGGGAACAACTGAGCTTTATGCTTGCTACACTGCTTCATATTTTCCTGGATATATGGCTGTTTAACCAGCTCAGAACTAGTGGTTTAACAGCGCATATCATGCACTAACTCCTTAGTGTATTTGCAATGAGGATAAGATACAGAAATGTCAAGTATGTATCACTCCTAAAAAGGTGTTGTATACATACAGAAATGTTAATGTCTGCGTGCCCTATAAGCCAACCATTGTAACCAGTCTTTCTAAATCACTGAGAAAAGAAAAACCTGTTTGCATGCAGCTTACAGAGCATTTTAATATGTTCATTTACAGATGGAAATGGTGGATGGGTGAAGGAGGTCCTGAATGTCCAGGTTCGCTTGCTGACCTGATGAGAGAACGCAGTTCTCTAGTCTCAACCTAGTACAGTTTCTGTCAGGTCACAGTCTACCTCCAGTATTTGTGCTTCATTAACACGTTATTTTAAAGCATGAATTTTGCTTGTTTGAGGCCTGATGGCTCTATTTTTCCAAAGGCCCGAGTACCTAGAGATTTTCAATGACTTAGTGAATGGTATTAGGCAGTTGCACTGCTGAAGTCAGCTCACACAAGACATGACTCAAAACCTATTCAGTCTTATAAGTTACTGCCTTTGATTGTGGGGTGGTTTTTGTGGTGTTTTTTTTTGGGGGGAGGGTTGTTTAGTTTTGGGTTTTTTCAGAATTATGACCAGAGTGCCTGCCACATTGCAGACTCTACAATTCCAATTTTACATTCCTTTTATAAATCTGAGCCTCAGTTTCCCAGTTGGGTAAGTTTTTGGGGTTTTTTTAGGTACTACTTGGAACATATTCTTGAGTTGTACTCTGTGTGTTGCTTTGTCACAGAGCAGGAGCAGTGACTTTCCTCTCTTCACTGAGTACAGTCAAAAGCCCAGCTTGGTGTGAAACTGAACCTGTTCTACCTTGGCATGGTCTCGGAGAGTAAGATAGCCTCTATGGTGTTACATGGGGGACAGACTGGCTGCCCAGAGCAGCTGTACGCTGCTTTCCTCAGAGCAGCAGAGCTCTGAGCCAGCCCTCTCCATGAATCAAATTGCCTAGTGTTTGTGCTACAAATACTTCCCTGACCTATATTCCACACTAAAGCTTCCTGTTCTAATATTGATTTAAGACTTAAGTATCAGTGGCTTATTTTTCTATGTTATAATTCTCTTTCCTATTTCACAGTCCACTGGGATATGCAGAGGGCCAAAGCTGCACCTTCCTGGTAGTCAAGATGGGGGTGGGGAGAGGAGAGGCATGTGCAGGACTCTGCTTAAAAGAGGCAGAGCTTGAATTACAGTGCAACAGAGTATTTTGGTTCAGCAATCAAATTGTGTACTGTACTACTTGTCAAAATAGAAGAAACACATCTCTCTTGCGAGCTCTCTCCTGTATTTGTTAGCTTACCTTAAAGCTTCATCTTATTTATAAGCTCTGACACAGACTTCTCATTAAATGTTCCTGAAACACTAGAAAAGGGAAGTAGAACGTAACTCCTGCTTCTTGTAGCTCTCCGGTTAACAGCTGTGCCTCCTGGAGAAAAGAGAATATGCTCACCCTAATGAGCAGAGTACTGCTGCAGCATGTAGTTCTTTTCCCCAGGATCCTCATGTGGCAGGAGTCAGCACAATGCTCCTAAGTGTTCCACACTGCAAACAATTTAATTGTGGGCAAAGAAAGGTTTACCCCTCTCCTTCTTCCCCTGCCCCCCTTGGCTACCTATTCCCTCTGTTACTCCTTTGCTGGTTTTATTTAAAAAAAACGGTCCTAGACTGGGCTCCCAAAGAAGTACAGACTGCTCAGAAGTCATTGAGTTCTTTGCTCAGATATCAGCCTGGTCCAGCAGTCATGAGCTTTGTGGAAGTGTGAGAAATCATTTCTATTCCACCTCTGCATTTGATCAGTCTTGCAGTACTGGGTTGCAGGATTGTGCTGTCTTTCAGCAGCAGTTCTCCCTTTTGGAGCCTAGTCTCTGCAGTTGAACCAGTGCTTGGGGAGCCCACTGTCCCCACACGAATCTTGCTACATCAGACCACCTGCATAGTTGTTGGTGTCCTGGTATTACATACTGATCTTTCCCCCTTAATTTTTTGTTGTCATTGTTCTGATGCAATATTGCTGACCACAAGCAGTCAAAAATGACAGTAGTGGCTTAATAGTTGTAAAACAAACAAGTCTGACAGCTTTTGGTTTGTTTTATTCTGGCTCTCTGAGCTTGTATGCTCATTAAAGGTATCTTTTTTTTTTTTTAAACTTTTCTCTGTGATGTGAAGGCTAGAAGTGTGTATCTTCCAGTGCCACTGAGACTGTCCCTCGTTCACATGCTTGTAGGAAATGGGGGTTTAGGATCCATGTGAGGCATGATAAAAAATTATAGGAGTTGATAACAATGCTTACTCATATTTGCAGGTGGAGACAATACACAAGCATGAGCTAGTTGACCAGCCTTGCCCATGGAAAAAAGGGCTTTACATCTTTTCATCTATGTGTTGGCATTTAAGTTTCTTTTTTCCTTTTCATAAGTGTCATATACTTTAAGGAGTTGGTGGCATTATTGTCCAAACTATAGTTCGTAAGTCAAAGCATTATAAATGCAGTTACACTAGCTGCTGTCTCCTGAGGCTTAAACTTTTCCACCTTTTCTGGTTAAGTGAGTTTTTTTTTTTATTTTTATTTTTTACTACTATAAGGAGTTTATGCTGTGTGCTTTCTTCAGTCCTACCTTCCTATTTAGGAAGGGAAAGCATTTTTAATTCTTCCACTCCAGTAGAATTTGAATGCACTGGGAACACTGATAGTCTCTTGGCATTCCCCTTCAATATATATATTTTATATACATAATATTAACAAAACTCCTTACTACTTGCTGAAACTGCATCTTCCATAAGGCCAGAATTCATAACAGTCCCTTGGGTATAAGCAAGATCACCGCTTGTTCTGGTAGGCAACTCAGAGTGCAGGAGGATGTTCTTACATGGTGAACTCTTCCTCAGAATGTTTGATGTATGTGCAAATGGAAGGAAAAAAAAAGATTGCCTTTGTATTTCAACTTACCCAGTTTGTATTTCCCCTGCTTAGAATATTACAGACATTTTTTGGTAATCAATAGAGAATTTACTTCTCACTGGACAAAGTAGGCTACTCAATGAAACTGGATCACTTTTTCCAATGAACAGAAAATCCCCTTGACTAGTTTAATTCCTGCCCTAGAATAAAATCTGTATGGTTCACCTCTACGCATATGTGTGTATACACACTTAAACACATCTGTGGAAGGCTGGAGGAATTAACAAGGATTCTGAAGTAATACAGGGAGTTTTTAAGAATAAATTCTTAATCCTCAGCCTGCCTGTTACCTTGAATTTGTTACTGCTTCTAGAGATTTGGCTGAAAGAGGCAGGTCCCAAACTGAAAAATGTTTTATTTGGGATAGCTTAAGGTAACTGTGATCAAATTAAGAATGTTATTATTGGTTAATGTGGCTGTTAGAAGATCTGGAAAGGTGTTATCTTGATGACTGTAAGGCTATGCTCCTAGCTGCCTGAGTAAGTAAACATCCCATGTGGGGGTGCATGTGTCACTGTTTTAGTTACAATTGAGCTTCCAGTTGGTAAATCTGTTTGGTGTATCTCTTCAAAAAGCTATTTTACTGTCTTATCTTTATTCCTTTAAAAAGAAAAAAAACCCACCGCCTTTTTTCTACAAGACAGCCGCAGGTTTTCTGGACATTAATTTTAGCATTATCCATTTAGGATGCTTATGGGAAGGATGTTGCAGAGAGACAGTGGCTGAAATGTTGGTTTGAAGCTTTCAGACAGTTGCAGTCCTAGGTTTTGAGATGCAAAGTTTCAAGCTATGCAAGACCCAGACTCTGTTCTGACCTCTACCAGCTGGGCCACCAGCTTGTGTAGCTTGTAACAAAGAGGGTCAGAACAGAAGTGGTGTCTCTCTCCTCACTGAAGTGGTTGTATCTCACATGCTGAGGAAGCCAAGGCAACAAATGGAGCAATAGTGTTTCGGAGAAACTGGCTTGGGTTAGGGAACCTTACCTGGGAAAAAGCAGCGCAGGATGTAATGAGTGTAGCCCATTGAAAAGGAAATGCTTCCTAATCCTGCGAGGAGCAATGCAGCACCAGTCGAGGCAGACATTTTTTGCATGATTCTCCTAAATATCTCCCTGTAATTAGACTGCATTGGCTCAGGCTAAAGAGGAGAATCTTGAAAGACAGTTTTGGAAAGTTTTTATTGTTTCTGTATGGAAAGCATATGTTTTTCCTTGGCATTGCAGTTACATTCTGTGAGTCTGCGTGCACTAATTTAAATTGACTGTTTATGAAGACTATGAAATTCTCCCTGGTGGTAGCATTTATCCACTCCCTGTTTTCTTCCAGGGAAATGAATTGCCTTTCTAGTAAACATTGTTCCTGGAGCTGGAAGTATCAGGGAAAAGGAGTTTGTGGGTGGGCTCTTTGATATTCCCTGAATCTGCAAAGTACCTTTGTGCCACATGTCTAAAAGATTCTGCTTGCATCCTTGCCCAGGAGGGAAAAGGGAAGTTTTATTGACGGGCAAGGAAGAGCTTTCACAAGGGTGAGGAAAATATCACACTATAAAATATCTCTAAAATGACAAGACTTAGCAGTGAGACACTGAGGTATTTGCCAATGTCATGATTAATTGCACAGGATTATGATGTAAAGCTGAAGTCTTTCCTTCTGCCGAGGTTCTTGCCCAAACTAAAGCTTTTGATGTTCCCAATACAAGCTATTGCTATGAATACTGTACAGTCACCTATCACTTAAAAGACTGAGGAGCATGATTGTCTCTAGTTACAGATGTGAACAATGCTGCTAACATTATGAACTGTCCAATGCTAAGTTTTATTCATTGCTTGTTAACTTCACTGAGCTCATAATGCAAGTAAACTTCCTTAATAAAACACTTCTTTGAATCAGGCAGAAGGCACCAATACTGTCTTTGAGTTGAAATTTCAAGAATAAAAAGCTCTGAATTGATGTGCATGTGACTCTATTTTGCATTAAAATTCAGGTGGTTTTAATTTAGACCAAAATAATCTTTGCTGTACCTTAGAGATAACTTTAGCCTTGTATATTTATGGAATTAGCCTGTAGTTAATTCATGCTGATGCTAGGAAAAGTATGCAAGCACTAAAGTAGTTCAAGCAAAAATAGGTAACACAGTTTGCTGTTTTAATAACCACCATCTTTTTCCATCACAGTGAAGAATCATCTTATGAACCTCTGATGTTTGATCACAATGTCAAAAGCCTTGTGGGGTAAGTAAAGCAGATGACTTATTTTGTAGTGTTTTTCTCACTTATCAGCATCCACTTATATAGAGGAAAAATGTAACTCAGATGGTATTTTAAAGTTTAACTCTTTATGCATATCTCTGAGTAGTACGTGAAAATCAAGAACCTGGTTTATGGTTAAAGGAAGGTAGGTTCTTTCATTGTTCCCTTCCAACACCAGTCACTTTGAAGTCCTCTATGTTGCTTCCATTACACAAAGTTGTAGATACCCAGGAAACAGAAACACTATCATCTGCTTTATCAAGTGACCTGTTACAGTGACAGATAATTATTAGTGGTCTTGTTACCATGAACAAATTGTCTTGTATATGAGCAATGTTGATAATATATAAAAGTATTTCAGAGAGACTTCATAAGCAAAAAAACCCACAGAAGATGGGGGGGGGTTTGTTTTGTTCCAAGTGACTTGTCATAGGTGTAGATATTAAAAAAAAAAAAAAAGTTTATAAATGGCTATAAACTCATACTTCCTTTCTTAGAAAATTTGGTAAGGATAATCTTACTTTGATCTTGGAAACTTTTGTATCACTGAAGTTGATAAGGTTTATTTCACCCTTCTGTGTGAATAATATTAGAAACAGTTTCATAAAGCAATGCAACTGTTTAGAAAAGGAAATGCTGTGTAATCGTAGAAATTGTAGGCAAAATTTAAGTTGGCAGACTGCTCTCAGTGCAGGTCAAAATGTGTCAAGGTCACTATGTCCTTCCTGCCTATTATTTGTTGAAAGAATAATTCCTGGAATCCTTGATTATGGGCAGAAACATGAACCTTTTTATCTGAAAGCCAACTTGTGTCAGTATGATGCCTTTAACATTATGCTTTGGATTTAGATCTTGATGAAAAATGAGAAAGACCTGAAGACTCATCTTAATAAACAGGTTTCATGCACTTTCTTTTCCCTGCTACTTGGTCAAATATATTTCAAAATGTTTCTTTATTACAAGGAAAAATGAATTTTTGTTAATGTATTATAAATCTTAAAACCTCAAACACTAGGGAGCAGAGTAGGCTTGAATGGTGACAAAGTGTTTTTTCCTTTTTCTGGGTTTATGTGGAAGAAATGTATCTATTGCTCTGGATCCATATACCTGACAACAGTGTATAAATATCTTCTAGGAATGCTCTTCAGAACTGCATGTTACACACCAGTCTTGCCATATTCTCAAAACCTCGCAAGGGTGGAAAATAAAATGTACTTCCACCACTCTCTGAATGTTAGTAAAGATTATGGCGGACTGGTACGTTTCCATCACAAGCCAGGGAGGAGTTCCAGAGGCAGGCTCTGAGAAGAGGCTCAACATGTTGCCAGCAACTTTGGAGCACATGGTGCCTCTTTAAAATCTCTTCTCAGAGAAGAATGATGCTTAAAATAAACTCCTTTTCTGTAGCACCATATGTAAGCTATTATCAATCAAAACTTTTCCAGATTCATTGTTCAGCATTCTATAAAGGGAGCCTTCTCAAGCAGCAGGGAGCCCCCACCTCATGAAATGCAGAGGAAATGTGCTCAAAACAAGGAAGGAGTCCTCCATTTTAAAACCCAGAGAAGGGTTTAGAGTTACAAGCAAACAAGTTTCTAATGATTGTGCCTATGTATTTTTATATGTCTATCAATGTGCCTCTTAAATATAAAATCATGCCATGTTATTCTGAAGAAGAGGGCTCTCTTGTTCTAGTTATTTTTTGCTGTGTTTTATAAAAAGCTAGATAGTGGCTCATTATGGAAGGCATAGTTAACCCTAGTAACTTAATAACATCAAGCACAAAGGAAGCACTTCCTCTGCCTATTCAATATGTGAAAACAGAGTTTATGAAGCTCTGATTCCCTTGTCTTACACTTGCAGACAAGCAGTGTAAGCAGCATGAAGAAGCTAGGCTGTCTGTTGGCACCTTGTCTTGTGGCCACCACTGCTCATAGTCTGAAGAGCGGTTCTGGCTTAGCAAGCAGTGCTGGGCGTGGGGCACAACTGGTAGTGACAGCTGTGCTGCCAGCGGCATCATGAGGAGTTTGGGGCCTTCAAAGGCATCTTCAAGACTCTATAACTATTGCTGCCACGTTTTTTCTTCACAGTTGTGGTAACAGTGTTTATTTGTATCTTGGAGGTTGGCTGCAGAGGAAGCAATTTTAAAGGCATTGCATAGATTAGAACACTCTCACACTGTATTGCATAACCATCACTTACCTCTTCTTGACAGAACTTGCAGTGCAAACATAATATTACCCTCTTCAGTGAAACGGTAGCTGAGTTGCAGGTCTGGACTTTTTGGGGCGGTGGGGGGGGAGTTTCAGACCAGCATTCCTTCTACTTTCAATCCTTCTTTTTTTTTTTTTGGAGGTACATTAGTGTCCTTTAAAAGCCCTGTTGCTACAAACATGTAGCATGTCCTTATGTGATCTGCTGTCCCAGAACTGGGCAGAGCTTGCACCAGGTAAGCCTTTTCAAGCTACCAGGAGCAGTCTGTTTAGTAAGACCACTTCCTGAAAGGGTGCTCTGATCGCATCTTCGAGGTTTCTGGGGCAATGAGTAAATACTAGGATATGGATGTATATTGCATTTAACTTCATGGATGAATTACTTTTTTTTTTCTTTTATTTTTTTTTTTTGCTAGGGACACCAGGACTTTTAGGGACCTTATCTCCACAGTGTGGGTTGCCTGGCGCACATTTATTATTCAGCCTGATCTCTGTCCATGTTGCATACTGTGAAAATCAATAAAGAACAACAGAGAGGGTTTCTCTGCACCAATAGTATGTGCTCAGACTCTACAGGGCTGGACTGCACTGGAAAATACAGTGTGGCTGTCTGCTACCTTCTTGGAACAGGAACATGTATAAATACTCAGTACCTAAAATCCAATCTCTTTCACCGAACTTCAAATACCAAACCTGGCTAGGTGCTCTTGGAAATATCAGTATATCTAAACTGTTTTATATGTCTCAGTCCCTGGTCGTTGGGTGGAGGCAGTAGGGACTTGTGCTTCCTGTATTCAAGAATCTTGGGCTTGGTCTTGAATTGATGTCATCTGGGACTTCATTGTGTAGCTCCTGTGAAATGACTAATGGCTTAATCTTTTTTTCTTTTTTTGCAAAAAGTTGATATATTGAGAATTGGTATGCCAGTCTTCAGCACTTTGATATTGTGATTGGTTGATACACTGAGTGAAGTTTCATTAGTTCAGTTTTGTAAATACTGCATTAGCTTTAAAATGTCACATGTAACTCTTCAGCATATATGTTCTATAACTGGTCGACAAGCAATGCCTTTGAGACTGGTCTGATTTATGAAGTGATCTATGCATATCAACTAGCTTAATTCTTTCAGTTCTTGATAGATGGTGACTCAGATTAGTTATGTGCCTCATGATCATCCAGGAAATATATCTAATCCAAGAAGAGGGGGAGAGAGAGGCTTGAGAGGCTCTGTCTGAAATAGCATACTAAAAAGTTTCTGTCTGAATTCTGCCATATTTCCAATGCAATGTTCTGTAACACACTAAAAACTGAATCCGCTGCAGCTGGGAGCAGCACTTTAAAATTCTGAGTTTTTCAGGTTCACATCAATGATTGATTTGACTTAATCATGACTGCATAATAGTGAACTGAGAGCTGAACAAGGTTCCACACTCTGCTTGCAGAATTTGATCAGTTGCAAATGAAAAGGTACGTTCACTGTTGTGAAGAATCATGCTTTAAAGCTGCCACTCTGTCTCTTAAATGAATAATATCTCATTACTTTTGGAAATGGTGAATAACCAAAATAACAAATTTGGTCAGTGGAGAGAGTGCACTTCCTTGATTCAAATTATTTTCCCTTTCTAGCTTTCTGAAAGTTCTTTAATATACTACTTTAGACAGCAGCCCAGTTAAAAAATTGGATCAGATTGACAAATTAGAATGTTGCATTTTTCCATGGAGCTGAATCACTGCAAAGAGGAGCAGTGATGGCTTGGGAGTAGCTTTTTTCTCTCAAACCCTGCAAGTCTTTTGAAAACTCCAGGGCACGCTTTATTTTATTGAGTCCCTGTAATATTTCACTAAATTAGTAATCCTCCCTATAGGGAATTTTTCCTTTGTGATCTCTATATAAGCAGTTAAACAAAACAGGGGTTAGTAATGGGATCTCAAGACTGATGGTGGAGCACATTATGAAGGTGGGCTAGAAAGGGGAAAGTACAGGTGTTCTGGATATGGTTCTGACTATCCTGTTTGTTGTGCCTGTACTCTGGATATGGTTCTGACTATCCTGTTTGTTGTGCCTGTACTCTAAACATCAGTGCAAACTAGCCAGAGTGGCTGGCATGGTTGTGGCAGCTGCAGGAAGCCTGGCTGGCTCCAGTCATGCTGTAGAGCACTAGACATTGCTGTGTGGGCATACCCTAGTGTTGGTGCTGAAACTTTGTGCAAAGAGCAGCTATGGCACAACCTGTGCCAACTGATTTGGCAAATGTGCTCCCAGAACCAATCATCTTGCTACCAGAGATGTTCAGGACACTGAGAGGATGGCTTAGAATATTGAGCTGGCAGTTGTCATCTGAATAATAATGTGTAGTCCCTGGCTCTGCCTGAGGCTACATCTCCTAACCTTATAAGACTCTCTTATTAAACTAGTTCTGGGGTTTTGGTTTTGAGTTTTGTGGGTTGGGTTTTTTTTCCTATAACACTAACAGGAGGTTGTTCCAGATCTTTAGCAGATGCCTAACTTGAGCATAAATGTTGCTTGACTGACACTTCCCTAACATCACCTTCTTTTCACTGCTTGGTGCACCTTGGTGTACAATAGTACAAGAGTGAGTCTGTTGTCTTGAGATATATTTGTGCACCTTTTTCCTCTTAGATGTTTGTGGGTGATGGTATGAGCAGGTTGGGTATAACTGTTTGTGTACCAAAGAGTAGTTCAAAAAAATCAAGCTCCTGTCCTTTTTTTTTTTTTTTTTTCCTCTTCATATCTGTCCTCATTGGAGTTGCCACACAAAAGTATGTACTTAACTGAATCTTAAAAGACTGCACAGCACACAAAAATAGAGAAAGATGGGTAGTTGTAGCAGTAGACATCATAGATTCAGACTAACTAGCCAATATCCTGAATTTGGAACGTCAACATGGGTGACCTCCTTCCCACCCCCTCACCCCTCGAAGCATAAGCTTCTACACTGGACAAAATGATAATTTTGTCTATGGGTTATATACATATATATATATGGAAGGTTTTTTGAATGCTTATCGTTAGTCTCTATATTTACGAGCCCAGAAATACACTTTTAAAAGCAGGAGCTTTTTTCAACTGAAGCCTGTATTTTTGCTGCAATACTCTATACCAGGCATAGCTGATAATGGTGATCAGTTTTTGCTATTTCAGTCTCTGTAGCTCTTTCTCAGCCAAGGCATTTAAGATTCCTGCCAAACCTGCAGAAAGGGAAGAGAATTCAACAGAACAAGAATGATTTCTGTAGAAATGCTGGGTTTTATCAGAAGTCCTACAAAGACGAAATGGTTATAGATGACTTTTGAATGTGTTTATCAATGTTCACTAATAGGCGAACCCTTTGGTTTAGTTCATTGATCATTTCTAGGTTTATGATTGACTCATCCCTGTATTCAGTCACATGGCCACATGCCCAAAACTTTGTTTTGCAGAATGAGTGGTTTGACAGTACTGCTCCAACATTTATGTAGAAGAATAATTAAAAGTGTTTAATGTGGTTTTGGCTGTCTCTAGTACAGCAAGCAATTTGTCCTACTTGAAGAAATTCCACATTTCCTTTTTTTGACTCTTCCTCTCAAGACTGTTTCCAGGCAGTTTGCATATTTTTCTACTGTTTCTACCTGCAAAAATCACAAGTAGCACTATGGGAAGCAATGAGGTCATACGAGAATAAGCTAGGAAGAGTGAGTGTAAGGTCTACCTGCAAAAAATCACAAGTAGCACTATAGGAAGCAATGAGGTCATACGAGAATAAGCTAGGAAGAGTGAGTGTAAGGTCTGTACTGTGATGTGTCCTCTTCTTGCCAAAGCAACCTGTGTGGGCATTGATTTCTCCCTGTGCCTTTCGCTCTGATTCTATGAAGTGCTTTTGCTGTGCTGGTAGTAGGTAAAATTCTTTGAATGTGAATTTAGGTTGTACAAGGCTCTTGCATATCAGAAACGGGAACTAAACCAGTGTATGCCTAGTCCATCAAAAATGCAAAGTAAAATAGCTTAGGTTAATCCACCACAAAGGCACTTGAGCAGAAGGTGGTAGAACTCGATTTATGGGCTGTAATTTTTTTTACCATCATGGGAGCATATTTTAGTTTGCAGAGAAAACCATAAATGCTTCAGTCTTCAAAATATAAACTATGGAAATGTCATGGCTTGAGCTACAAAGCTGATGTTTGTGGTTTGTTATTTATATTTTTAATATGGAGAACAACAAGGAAGACATTAACTCAGATGACATGTCCTTGCTCATATGTGCAGGTTCAACTTTCTTTATTGCTGTTGACTTTGCTCTTTTTTTTCTTTCAGACATTCTTTTTCCCAGCAGCATTTCAGCGAACTGTGCCCAGATAAATTTAGATCTCATCTAAGGAGTGAGAAAAATGTCCAAAGCTGGATGTACATTTGCACTCACAGTGGCATTCAATTTATAGTAAAATATAGCCATTGATGAGATGAGAGAGCATACAAAACAAAAAAGATGCCTTCTCTTTTTCCATTCCCTTGATAAAAGCATGAAGCTTGTCCTGGGACTCCAGTAATTGCTGAAGATTTTGTGGCAAGAAGTCGCAGCTATTTTTGCTCACATAATTCTCAGGCCAGTTAGGATTTTTAACTAGCTTTCCTGTATCTTTACCTCTTTAAATTAGAGCAAGTCTGAGGCTGGTTTGAAAGTACATTTGCTGCCTACCTATGCCCTGCGTGCCTGGCTGTGGTTGACTGGAATATTTCTCCTCTAGACTTGATGGGAAGTGCTTTGAGCTGAAGAGAGTAGGCTGTGTAAATCTAGATCTAAAAAGTTGACAACTTTCTGCTGAAGTCCTTAGAAGTATGTTTTAGACTTCTTCCTCTTCTCTCCATTTCTACCCTTCCCCAAATTCAGTCTAAGCAATTCCATGATGGCTTCCTTTATAAATTGTCATACTCCTTTTTGAATGCTTTCTCTTCATTCATTTTCAGATATAATGCTCAGATTGCCACAGAGCTGTATGTATTTATCATTGTGGCATTTGAAGGTATGTAAATTACTTGCAGATGCTCTACTGGACTGTAACCAAACTTGGCTGTGTCAGTTTTAACATACGCATGACAAAACCACATTGGCTCTGAACAGCACTCGGCATAATCAGCTCTATAGGTTCTCCTTCTACATAAACACTTTTATATCTGTACTAATTAGAAACAGGAGCGTGTTTCTTTCAAAGTTCATGTGATAGCAATCAGGCCAAAGAATGAGGTACATACAGCATCTGAATGGTTTTATGATAATACTGCCAGGGAGCTGAAGTTTATCTTTTGGGAAATGTGTGTGTGCATATACATACCCACATATATATACATAAAAAGTTAAACAAGCATAACCAGTAAAACTTCCTGGAATATTTAATGTGGTATATTTACAGTTCATGCATTTCAGTATATATTTCACATGGCATATCGTTGACCTTAAACTTGAGTGAATATTTTCTTGCCCTTATGTCTTAATGTCTTTCAGCATGGACAGATCTTGAAGCTGCTTTATGAATTGGCAGCAGCACTGTGGTTTACTGAAATAAAAATATGAGAGCAATCTGTTATTAATTCTATAAATCTCCACACAAAAGGTCCTTCAGGTTGGCCATATGTTTGAATATACATCAGTAGCTTTTATCTTTATAGCACTACTTCATAATATGGCGATATTTGAACATGAAGTACATAAAATAGCTGTAGCCAATTTAACTCTGGACAAATGGGAATAACTTCATTATTGATCACTTACTTGTGCCAGTTTATCTGTCAATAAGTGTGGACATGGTTTGACTGCAACAGTCTAATTAAGAATTTCTTGATAAAAACTACTCATCTGTTGTGCCAATCAACAAACAAATAATTTTTAAAATTTCTTTTTTTTTTCTTTTTTTCTCAAAGTCCTTAAAATTCAAGCTCTCTTGTTTTTCAGGAATATTTTTCCTTGTACTTTGTAATTCACCTCTATGCTTCTTCAGGAAGATGTAAAAATAGGTGTTTCAAGTAGTAGCTTGAAAGTACAAGTACACCCATGGGAGTTTCTTTTGGAATCTTGGTTTACTACACTGATGTGAAAGGCTGATTCTGTCAGTCATCTGCCTTTCTCTTGACTGTAATCAAATACATGAAAAAGCTATGTGCAAAGACAGCAGGTTCTTACCATGTTGTTTTTTGCAGGTTGTCTGTCTTCCCCATGTCTTCATCTGTCTTTAGGGAGAAAGTATTTCAAGTGTATTGTGGAAACTAGGACTGTATTTTTCTCTGCCTTTTTTTGACTATAATTAAGAAATGCTAGCTGTGTTATCACGACTCAGTTTAAGGCTTTCTTAGTCTGGATTGTGGCATGTATGTAATATAAAGGCTTGAAGGTGAGCTAGTTGTGAAGTTGCAACCATGGATCAAAAGATTGAGATCAGTTTCTGCTCCTTCAGAAATTTTTATGTGATCTTGGATAAAATAGTTTCATTTCTATGCCCCTCCTCCCTCCAGACACTATGGACTGACTGTTCTGTTTTTCATACAATGCTTGGTGCATATGTGTGTGCACATGTGCTGTAGTTCCAAGCAACAGGGCACTTAAAGGTGAACATGGCTTTATTGATACTGAAGTGCTAAGATAACTATGTGCTTATACAGCACCCAGCAGATGAAAAGCAGAGCATCATTTGGGACATCTAAACACTATGATGATACAAATAATGATGGTACGGTTTACCATATAACAGGGGGAGCATGAGTACTCTGGCAGTGAAGTCTGTTTTAGATAATTATATGTATAGCAGATTGGGAAGAATTTCAATTAGGTACAACACATAAATGAACAAGCATGACACTTTGACAAGGAAACATTAATTTAGGAGATTAATCTGCAGGATGGATGTTGACTGTAACCTCTGAAGAAGCAAAAAGGTTAATACTTATACTAGAGTTTGTATGGCATTAAGATGATTAGGTTGAGGTATCTTTTTATTTTTTAAAAGGTATTTTAATAGCAAGATAATGTTAGCTCTACAAAAACTGTCTTACACTGAGGCTAAAATACCATAATTAGCAGTGTCAGTTCAAAAACTCATGCTGGATAGCAATAATTTGATGGGATATATTGTACTGGTGTTGAGACATGGAATATCAAGCTTTCTTTCCCAATCAGCTTCTAACTGTTGCTTCACTGTTAGTTAAACAAACATCCATTCTGTGCAAGCTACAAGAAGATCAAGCATTTCTTGGGGGTCTTTGGTTAAAGCAGAGTAAAGGCTGCATTTTTTTTTTTCCTTGGATTGATTTTGTTTGCCATTTGTCCCTGGCTCTAATAGAGAATTGGAGAGAGAGGCTCATCTGTCTAATGCTAGTCAGCAAAATAAAGCCTGTGTGTCATGAGGGATTTTTTTTTTACTCCACCTTCATAGATGGAGCCAAAGAAATTGTAGTGTGCAAATAGAACCTGAAATAGCATGTATCCTTTTCCATCTGTACTGTTTTTTCTAAATTAAAATATTCACTTTTTTGTTAGTGTCTGTCACTTGAGCAATGGAAAATGAACCTAGATTTTTCTGAAATTAAACAAAGTGTTTACCACTTCCGCTTATAGTGGAGGTAGTATCATCATTGCCTCAGGGCTGAATCTGGCATACAGTTAGGGCTCAGACAACTGAGTCACTCTGTACCAGCTTAGCCACAGCAAATGACACTGGGCACAGACACCATGTAAAAAGCATGGGCCTAAAAAGCAATAAAAGCAGTTTTAAATGTAACTTCTTTCTTTGTGCTTGTTGATCTGGTAATGACCTCTACTGCCCTTTAGCGTGTGCCTGGTTGTATCAGCTGTGGCAGTAACAGGTTCCTCAGCATGGCTGATTCCTGTGCTGGATGGTTGTTGTCCAGAGCGGGTGCTTCTCTGCAGTGCTGACACTTGGTGAGCCAGAATAAAATGTCTGCCACAGAATGCCCTAATGCAGCATTGATAGGTTGCCTGCTCTTGACCTAGCCGTGCACTTTGCTAGTGTTAGGTGCTCGTGATATATTGTCCTTCTTTTAAACTCTCTCTCACTGAAGAGAGAGTGCTCGTGTGTGGGTTTCAGTCGTGGTTTGATTGCTGCTTGCTGTAAGACTTTCAAGGATCCAGTCACCTTTGTCTCCTTCACTTTTGTCTAGTCAGACTGAAAGATCTCACTCAGATAGGGTCTGTCTCTCACTTCTACAGGCAGCAGTTGGGTTAACGATGCAAATATGTGGTACCATGGTGACACTGCTGTTTCAAGTCTGGTGTATTCAGACGCATGAGCATCTTTGGACTTACTCACCAGACAGTACTCATGGACATCCACCTAACCTTGTGAACTCTTCTCCCTAGGTGACTGTGATTTGGATGCTGTGAAGGAGGTTACTGCTCTGACTTGGCCCTCAAGCATGCTTCTCTTCCCTGACGCTAGACACCAGTAAGGTAAGGTGATATAAATGCCTTTCAGTGTAGGATAGTCTTTTATGTCATTTGGCATTAGTTTTGGTACCTGTAGCTTGATTCACTTTGCAATTCTGTATCCTCTTCATCCTAATAGCCAACTGCTTTGAGTACGTTTTTGTTGGCACAAAATACTGCATTTTACCTGAAAGCCAGCATCTATTCAATCCTGTGCTAAGGTGCTAGTAACAGAAGGAGTTCCGAGAGCCAGGTATGTCTGGATTTACGGGTGAGGCTTTCCACTCAAGTTTCATCAGACCAATTTTGCTTCGACAGCTGCATTTAACATAGCATGGTCTAGCTGTAGGTCAGGTAGCAGAGAAGGTTACTGTACTATCATTTATTTTTATAAGATGGGTAATTTCAAAGGAAAACAGAGCTGATTCCCTGTGCTTCCTTCTATAGGTTATAAAATACTCTTACATAATAATTAAAATACCTCAGCTCAGTTTTCAGATAAGCAATAAAAATTACAAAAATTCTACTGGCTTTTGAAATGTACTTTCCATGTTAACAGTGTAGATAGGCAAAAGAAAATTAACATTTTGGTAAACAACAAAAGACACTAAATATTTTGAGAGTCTCGGCTGGGCCAGTGTGTGAACAGCTACCTATTTGTGCTCCGTCCTCTATCAGTCTGCATCAAAACACAGTCTCTTTCCGCAAAGCATCTGATTCATGAGGCAACCTTACAGGACTTTAATTAGCAAAGGAGTATGCAATATGAATTCAGCATGGCCACATGTTCGGAATAGGAAAGCTAACAGATGTTTGATTCATGTGTCCAGCGGAAACACATCACAGCTCACATCCTTTCTCAGGCTGAGATAAACCTGGGTGAAAAAAGCCTTGCTTTCTTTAGTGACCTGCATTACTGTGTGTCCAGTTTCATCTCATTAAGTACAGAACACAGATTCTGCAAGGGCAATGTCTTTGCACTCAGTCAGGACCCACCAAGGCAGGCACCTTTTCCTCACAGGAAGTTCTCCAGGGGTGTCTTGTCAGTCACAACCTCAGGCCTGCAATCTCCTGACTTAGAGGAGGATGAAGATGTATGTGTACCAAGATCAAGTGTAATATTCTTGCTTTTCAGCATAATCTATAAGCTTTACCTCTGACACTAGAAGAATGACAGTAAAGTGTGTATCAGATCCATAAACTCTAGGTTGAGATCTGAAAGCTTTTCCCAATATCTTTTTATAATCCTGAAATTAAATGAAAAATATTATATAAATAAAACTATAGAATGACAACCTCCCTCTTGTGCTTCAAGGGACAGACTGCTTGTTTCACCAAACACCCCGAGCACCTCAGTCAGGCAGAAGGCCAGCAGGGCTCTGACATGTTTTTAGCCAAGCTTGAGGTGCATAATTCCAGTCTGAAGGGTACATGGCACTTTGAGTGCTGAAAATGCACAGTATCATCATTATCATAAATTACCTTTATCCAGCCCTTCATGAAATGCTCTTGTTTTCCTCTTGTTTGTAGAACTTTTATCATTTCTGTAAAACACAAAGCCTTCTGTCATAATTAGATGCCTTTATCTGATCCCAGGGTCACACATTTATGGAACATGATTCTAGTTATATTGACAGTGATATCGACTGTCATACTGGTGGGAAGCTCTTCTGTCAGTGACACATCCACATCTCAGAGCAAGCAAAGCCAATGTGTTTCATTACCACACATAGCAAAGAAAACACTTTCTGATTTATTAATTCAATGAAATACCATAAAGGTGAAGGGCAAAGTTAAAGTGAAAACTGAGTTAAAACAAGAATTAAAGAGAGAAAGGAAGCTGGTACCAAGAATGCTTAAATTACCTTTATCTGCCCCTATGTTTGTACCAAAGTAACCTCTTAGCCCCTGAAGCAAAAGGCTGTATTTGTTGCTTACCATTCAGTCACTTAAGTATTTAGTCCCACATTTCATGTGTGCTGTGATACAGTAATAGGATTTATGTATGACTGATAAATCAATGTGAGAATAGTATCCTGTCAAGAAAAGCTTTGAACTTCTCTCTTCCTTTGGGACAAAATGAGCAACTGAAGTAACAAATCTGGTTTCTATAGATTTCTGCTTCATGACTTATGCAAGCTGACTTTTTATAGCTGCAAAATTTATAAGAGTAGTCTTCCAACTACGTTCTCTGATGTCAAACAAAAGCTGTTCCCTCAGCCAGATGCTGAAGATGGTGTCCTCTAACTAGCTGCCTGTTTTCTCTTAATATTTCTGAATTGCCCGTTCCTCTGTCAACTTTGAAATACATTTATAAGTTACACAGGACATGAGCCTACATGCACAAAAAATTACTCCTACATTGTGACTGTTCCAGTCCTGTTTCCTTTGGGAACCAGCTGATTAACCCAAAACAGAGAGAACCCCTAGAGCTGTCAGGAGATACTTCATAGCAGAGGGCTAAATTTTTGTCACATGGCTTGGAAAATTAGTGCACTCTCATATCAATTCAACGACTGAGTCAGGTCAATCTTTTTGTTTATCTGAAGGCTGGGTTGTAAGATACACGTGGTGGTGTGTAGAAAAGACCTGCGTGTCTGTTGTAGAAGCAAGTCTGTATCCTGTAACACACTTACTGGAAAACAGGACTCCAAGAGAACTTTGGAGTCTGAAAGGCCATACCTCACGGTGGGCTGATACATGCTTATGTCATGGTTTGTAGTCACTTGCCTTTCTTATTCTCAAATAACTCCATTATCTCCCCAGGTAAGATATTTTCAGAACTTCCCTAGTGTTACCAGAAGATTTTGCTAATACTCCATAGCCTTTTGAAAGTTGCAAGCTTTATTCTCAGTTATATCCAGGTGAGAGTGTGTTGGCCTCAGTGTCATAGAGGAAGATGTAAAGTATTAACTTACCAGCTGAGTTTAATTCACTAACAGACACTGTCCTAGCAGGGCACATATAGATTCCTTCCCTATAGCGAGGCCTGTGATGTATCATACAATTTCTGTTCTGTGCCCCTTGGAGGGGAATATGCTCTGATGGACCCAGGCTTTTCTGCCCACTTCTCCATCAAGGTGAATCCTCTTTTCCCTCTTGTATGTCCTACTGTGTGCTCATCCCCTTTACTTTCTCATGGCCATACTAACACTTTCATTCCTAGAGCTCTGTAGCTGTAACAAAACAAGTGGGGCTAATGATTGAGATATATGTGCACACTGGTTTAAAGATACTTGCAGTGAGCACAGACAATCACTTGTGAAAATGGCCCAGTAAAGATCTTGCTGGTTTCTCTCATAGATGAGGTCATTCTGCTTGCTCTACAAAAAATGCCTCAGCTATGACCTCAGACAGGAAAGCTGAGAGTGTAACAAAATCTGTTATAAACATCTACCACAAACTCCATGCAAACGTCTAAACCTTCTGGGCTGTTCCCTGTGCTAGAGATGCAAGTTTGTAGGGGTTCCAGCTCTCTGAATTTCCAGACCTGTTTTATATGAGAATAATCTGATTCACAAGGTTAAAACATAGGAGAGAAAATTCTCTGCTAGCCCTGACAGGAGCATCTATCCTGCTGCTGGAGGGACATTGTTTTCAGTGGTCAGTGATAACCTCTTCCCAGAGTTGATGGTTCCTAATCTTCACTAAAGCTCAGAGCAGGCTACTCTGTGGAGCCAAGGAGTTGGTTGCTGCCTGCTGATGCATCTGTGAGTGCCCAGTAACTAGCTGATCTGCGGAAACTCATGCAGTTGAAGGCCTTTCCAAGTTGCCTGCCTACACCATTCTCTGGGAGGCCATCTGGATGTTATTCAATAATCTTTTCCACATCTGTGTATGTATGGGGGTTGTTAGGGTTCTTACACTCAAGGTGTATAGCTGCTGCTCTTGATCTGCTGTGTCTCTGCACTGTTCAGCTGACCACCCCGTATGCAGATATGGAGTCTCCTTTGTTAAGAACTACTTGTTAAGCAAGGTACTGTTGCATAACAAACAGTTGCTAATATTTCCTGTCTTGTGCTATCTATCATAGTACCTTAGTTATTGCTATCTCATGTATGGATTCAATGTTACCTGGGAGTGCCCCTTTTTTAACTCTGAACAGACGCCTCTGGAAAATCTTCAAATCCCTACCTGTCTGTAGTGGAAAACTTACGGTTCTGGAGAAAAGCATGAACTCACACAGTAGAACAGGAACTGAAAGCCAAAATACCTAGGTGCTGTTACAAACTCTGCAATGAACTTACCATAGATCATTTTGCTTCTCGTATGATCTGTTTCCCTTTACCTTCTGTCTGTTTAGATCATAATTTCTATGAGGAGTGTGGTCCCATGTTATATATGTTATCTGATTTATGCCTCCGCCATAATGCAATTAAATAATACTTTTTAGTGTCTGCAAATAAGCTGAAGTCCATAAGTGTCTAACAGTACTCCTTCAGTGACAAATCTATAGTGGTCACAGAAAAGCAAAGTTAACTTCAGTTAAGACTCTAGTCAGAAGCATCATTGCCTGCTTGTCAGTCCATCATTCTTGCCTATGTAGCTGCAAATGATACAAAGCATTCTTACCACCACTGCATCCTTCAGGGTGAGTAAACACATGCCTTGGAAGAATAGTTTTGGCTGGTTGTTGTAATTGGAGGCCAGCTCACTAGGCCATTTATTAAAAAGAAACTGTTCTGGTACAGGTCTGTCCTACCTTGGCACCTCAGGAAATGGAACAAATGAGTTCAGCTTTTGGGCCAAATCTAGGACTGCTAGAAATTACTGCAATTATGTTGAGACAAGTGGAGTCATAGTTGCTTGTTACCATTTTTAATTAAACAGAGAGAGTTCATTATTATGGCGCAGTAGGGAGAAATCTGGAAATTAAATAGGCTCATAGTTATTAACAGGTTAATGGCTTTTAAAGATAAAATTGCCATGTCATTAATTCATATGTTACCTCAAGGTTATTGTGTTTTGATGCAGGTTTATCTCAGAGCAAGAGTTTTGTCCTCTGCAATAACCTAGTTATGTGACTTAGCACTGAAAAATAAGATGATAGTGGTATCTGATGTATGAACAATATCCTAGAGAACAAGTGTGTAGAAAGCCGATACAAAGTGTGAAAATGTAAATCAGGTGCCTGCCAAGCCAGGACATGTGTGAAACAAATGTTATAGCAGTGGTGCTGACAGGTGTTAGCAGCAGCCAGCATGTGGGTTTTCTGCTAGTGTTTTTTATTTACATCTTGTTATTAAGTGAATCCCAGCTCTCATTTTTTTTCATGTGGAAAGCTTCTGTCTTTTTATTTTTATTTTATACAATGACAGATAGTTAAGGTGGTGGTGTGACTGGTTCTGGACTAGTCCAGCCCCCAGAAAAGGGGTGGAGGGTCCTGCTTTCCTGCCTGCCTGTGTAAGCCTTCAGAGTTCATCTGTCCTCACTCGCACAGGTAGACAGGGGTGAAGGTGGCTGAATGTTGAAATGAAGTACAGGTTGTGTTAGGTCTGCAGATCTTATGTTGACTCTCTTAAGATGCACAGCTTCTATATGGAGAAGTAAAAACCATGTGGTGAGGCAGGTGGGGATGAGTTCTCTGAGATTTTGGGGAGGGGGTGGGAAAAGAAAAGGCATGGAGAAATTTAAAACCTCAGCCCAGCTCATACTTTTAAAGCGACGCAGAAGGAACCCTGGAAGCTAGACTGGGAGAAGGACAGAGGGATCTGAAGCTAGCCTGCTGGTTTCCATGGGGGTGAAGCACTAGGTTCTCGCTCTTTGCACAGGAGCAGGAACATGTCCCCAAAGGACACCTCCGTGTACGAACATGAGATTTAACATTGTCTCTGAGCCCATTGTCATGTCATCTGACTTAGTATGAAAGAATTGTTTCTGGAAAACAGGAGGCACTTTGGCATTGTCCAGTGAAATCTGAGGTAAAAGCAGTTAGATCCAGAGAGTGTTGGGCCCTCCATACCTTAACTTCAAGAAAAAACCCAACAAATGGTAGTTTCAAATGAGAAATTAAAGCCATTTACATATCTGCTCAGGCTTTTACTGAGCACTCCCAGAGGGCTGGCTCTGGAGAGCCCTTCAGGGAGATCTGGGGCTGAAATGCTCTTTTCCAGTGCTGAAGTGGAATATCTGGGTTGTCTATGTTTTTGCTACCAGCTGGTTCATGTTAAGGGATCTTTGACATCAAGGTACTGAGACCTGAAGATGCACAAGAATCTTCACTGCCTGAGTATCTGCCCAGAGCTCACTGAACCTGCCCGGAGCTGGTACAGTGCACATAGAGCAGGATAAGTTTGGCATAAAGACTGAGATAGGCTCTTTGGCACCTGATTAGGAAAAAAAAATCTGGGTAGGAAAGGAGGGAGAGGATCTCGGATACTGTGCAGTAGAGGCTGTGCAGTCCCTAGGGATGATGTATCTGCAAATGAATCTTCTAACTTTTCTTTCTGTCACTCTCACCTTCTCATCAGCAATTTGGTAGCTAGTGGAGTAGATTGCAGGTGTGATGGGAGCATTGTGCATGATACCAGATAACTGTGATGCAAATGATGGAGCAGCTGCTGAAACCTGTACACTTACAATAGAAGCTAAGGTGAAAGTCTGTTCAACTAGTTGAGGAAATAAGGAACTGATTAGCCTCTGACAAGTACCTTCACAGACACTGCAGGAGGTTGGTTTGGATAATAGCACAAAAGTAACAAATCCCGTTCTTGTACTTTGTTCCACTGTGGTGGTAACAGGATTTTGGGACCAATTTAATTGTATCTAGGCAAAACAAAGGTGTGTTACAGCTTTGCTGCAAGATCTGGAGAGTGTTCCTTTGTGCTAAGCAGCTGTATGGTCCACTCACGATGGCTTGACAAAAAAGGGCTAGTTTTAGTTTATGGTTTTCTGAATGTTGGACTAGAACTTTTCAGTTATCGTGTAAGCATTGCAATGAAGAACTTGAAAGTCATTCTTCTGTCTCAAAACTTACCTGTCGTAGTTAAAAGTGACAATAGGAAGTTTTTCAAAAATACTTCTAGAATATTTTTTCAGTTAAGTTTTCTTGCATTTGGCAAGAACAAAGATGGTACTGGACAGGTGTTGTCCTGTCCTCTAGGGCTTACTTGGGAAGGAGGAGATCACACGGTTAGATGCAAGGTCTGTATGTTGGTCAAAATTCCCTGATAGTGCTGTGTGAAGTCACGCTGGAAGGGACTGAGGGGCTGTCTAAATGAGCAATTGCATATGCATTCTCCATGTGATTCTGCAGCTCGATGAAGTAGAGTGATTGTTGCACATGTAAGCAAGGAACATCATGCGGTTGTAGGCAAGAGCATCTGCTGACAACTTAATTCCCTGTCTTTTCCACAGGGCCTTTCAATAGGTTCAGTGTGATTTCTTTTTTTTTTTTTTTATCTCTAGGATGTTGCTTTGTGAAATGCAGGTTGTACAGCAGTGTAACTCACAGACAATGGCTGAGCTGCTCTCTTTTGGTGTTCGTTGGATTATTACTTATTAGACTTATCTACTTTTCTGCTTGTTGCCTTCCAGTTCCCCTATTCAACTGAGCAAAAACATTCCCTCATTTCAGTAGGTGGATGTAGCTCTAATAGATGGGTCATGTATTCATAACCACTGTCCTGCCCTTTTACTCATTTTAATTACCTACTGTAGCTTGCTGCAACCTTGTCATATTCTCTTAAATTGCTGAAAACATAAACCCAAAATTTTTGTATCCTTGTAATGCATCTTAAGTGGCATAACATTACCCAGAGTGTTGAGAACATAAAGGAATACCTTAGTAGCTCTTCTGAAAAAGAGCTGCACTGAATTATGCTGTGTGAAAATCTAACCTATTGTATAGGAATCTGTTATATATATTTTTTTCTAAATGTACCGTAAGGCCTAAGTCCTGCAAACATGTACATGTGCATAATTTGACTTGCTGGTTGGTGCCATTGATCTGTGATTGTCTGTCCCCTTATTCAAACAGAGTAATATTACAAAAAGTATTGCTGAATAGAGAGCTGTAAAAATCTGTGTTGGAAGGAGTATCCAAGCTCTGTTTCCTCCAAAATCATAGGACCTATCCAAGTCATCTAGAAATGTCCATGGTCATTAAGTCTGTTGTGTGATCTGATGAATAAGCACACACGCAGAGCTATGTATTCCATGCTTTTAAATATTCTCAGTTTACCGCAACTTTTGTCTATGGGCACCAAACATCATTGTCTCAGGAGGCAGTTTACATTAGGAGTTACTGTTAGTGTTGAAATACAGTTGATTATGTTGTAGCATGAACCAGATTTTTCTTCTTGTGGCAAGACCCTTCCAGCTTCAGATTTAAAAACCTTAGGCCCTCATCCAGTTTTTCCAGTGCTTTTGCTGACAGCTGAAATAGGCCTTCAGTGCTCACATATTGGCCCGCTACCTGCTAAGTCCTTGGCTCCTCCATTTTTTGGCATCTTCTGCAATAGATTAGACGATACAAAAAAATGCCTTGGCTTCCAGTTGCAATTTCACATATGGTAAAGTGAGCTCAGCACTTAGTTATGGGTTTTTTCCCATCGATCCTCCCTCCTGATGACAATTCCAAGAGCATATTTGGAAAATGGAAGCGGAAAATTGGAAGAACTGAAGTAGTGGAGATCTGAAAGTATGGAGGTCTTGATACAAGCATGATATGTCAAATAAAAACCTCTTCAAACCATCTCTGCAAACTTGTGGAAGAAAATACAATGCATGGGTTTTGTGCAAAAGATGAAGAATCTGGAATGTTAATGCTCTGAGCTAATTTGGACATATCTGTGCTGGCCTGATACAGAGGCAATAGCACGAATGAGAAGAATTAAAATCTCTTAGTTATTCAACGTTTGTTGAAAACATAAAAATTGAGTGAAGCACTAACAGAGCCAATAGGACAGGAAACATCTGTCATACCAGCACAGTCAGTGTTGTAACCGAAAAGGACCTTACCTTGCAGTCTTTGCGAGGGCAGGCTGAAGAATTTTAAGTTGAACAGTATAGTTAACATTTTAGAGAGCACATTCCAACTTCTTGTATTGATGACAACTATGTGTTATTTTCAGCTCATCTTTGAACTTGTACTTATTTATTTGGTCCTGAATATTTGGTGGGATTTTTAAGCTATCTGCTTGATAGACCACTACTGTCTTCCTCATACACGCATTTGCAGTTCAGCCACTGAGTTAAAAAAATAAAAGATTCATCTGTGGTCATGACCATTTATCTCTTTTTAAATGTAGTATTCCTAAAGTCAGTAGGTGTGGGACTTTAAGTGACAGAAAAAGCAGCATTGCTGCTGGAAGTCAGGCACTGAATTTAGAGATACATCAAAGTATGATAACCACAGTGAGTCCAAGTCCATCATCAGCTCCACTCTGTGAGGTAGTAATAAAAGGAACTTGCTTGTTAAGACCATGAGCAGGTGGCATCACCAGATCACTTTACACAGGCTTACCAAGCGATTTATCTCGCTTGTAATAAGCATTCAACTCACAGCATCTGTCAGGATATACATGTTTTTGACAAAGCCTGCAACAGACACATATCTGCCTTTGAGCCCATTCTTAGTTTCCTTTTCTTGTGTAACTGCTGCTTTATCCTACAAGATAATATTGCTGGAGCTGATTGTAGCACAATTAGCATCCAGATACAATTTGGGAAAAGAAAATAACTTTTCAGATTACAAACATCAAAGAGCTGATAAATGCTCCATAACAAACATCTCTGCTATGCAGCTTTGTTTACATATTTCATTTAATGGGCAAATGATTAACTAGCGGTCTGTATCAAAAACCTCTTTTAGTTTGGCTTGTTCCTACTGGTTCTCTAGTAATTCAGGGAAGTGCTCCTCACCATTCTGCAAGGCTGAGGGAAGAATGGACCCATGAGATTTCAGAGATAGAAGCAAATTCCTGGTAGCTGTAAATAAGAAATGTATTACGTCTTCGCATTAGGTTGTGTTTAGAGTTCCAAATATATCGCACTGTGGGCTCCGTGGGAGATATCCTCCTGCTGTGCATCTCCCCAGGGACACCAGGTTCTTCCAAGGTCACACAGTGCTTTCAGTCTTGCTCTGCAGTGTGTTTTCCTCGCTGACGTGCAGTGTCAGCACTCTGTCCACAGCAGGGCTCTGCGTACATCCAGGGGAGCGGCTTTGCTTCTGCACTGTGCTGCGTGGATTTGGATGCTTTAACACACTCTGACATACTTCAGGCTGGTCTCTGAGACCATTGTGGTTGATGCCTTGCTCTTAAATGCAAAGATCAAACAGCCCTGAATACCATCTGGGCAATTCTTTTAAAGAGGAGGGTGCTCAGCTCCTGATGAGACTTGAGGCAGAGGAATCTAATTGTGATACACACCAGTACTCTCTTTGGGGAGGAAAGGAACTGGATATCTGTGTAGCTGGGCAGGGGGACCACCGGAGTCCATCTAGCAGACTGCTTCCCCAGTATAACAACATTGGTTGATGCGGCTGTGATGTGGATGCAGGCACAAAAGAGCTGTGTATTGTCACTGTAGCGCATCTACCAAACGTCCTAGGAGTACGTACCCCATGTGACAGGAGCTGAGAGGAAAGGGACAGCCTTCTCAAATCTTCTCTAAGTCTGCCCCTGATATGGGACTCTGACTAGATATTGTGGCCGCAACAGACTTGCACTTGGGTTGAAATTAACCTTTAAGCTTTACAAAAGAATTGGGTAAAGGAAGCAGAAGATTTTTGATCCATAAACTCACTTATTTTGAAATCAATACCTACATTTCCTGGAACCCCTTGGCAATGATGGTGGGGGATTTCTTGAAATTGAATCTCATCAGCCTCAATATTTGCTTTTGCTGGAATAGCATTACATAGGTGCATCCTGGGACCGTGATGTCTGTCTTACTAATGCAAAAATTAAATCAGACTGATGCTTTTGAACCAACATTTTTATCAGCATGTTCTCAGTATAGCATTGGTGTATGCAGTATGTTTTTTTAATTAATTTTCATGAGAAGGATGGGGTGAAGTCCAGTGATTTGTGAGACTTGAGCATGACTTGCATACAAATGTCTTAAAATAGAGGAATTGTTGTTCCTGAAACTTATGATAGTGGGAAGTGCCTGAGATCACCTTAATACTGTTTGTGCCCCACTTCTGCAGCAGCACAATGAACTCTGTTACCTAGCAAATGTTGGTTGTTTTAAACAGGTGATGCTAGCATCTAAGAATTCTTTAGTAGTTATTGTAGATTCAGATGGAAAAGCAAAATTTTGCCCTTGCAAATTGTTCTTAGAAATTAACAATATAATGGCTAACTGCTGGGACTTAATCAAGTAGTTAAAAGAAGTGCTGGTACTGGTAACACTGGAGTTGAATGATTTTTATTATGGCCAAAGTGATTCAGTTTTAAGTGCTATATATTTTCCTGATATGAGAACTGTTGGTATGTTTGAAGTACCTGACACTGTACTGAAACCAGTAGGGAATTGTTCGGGTACAGATGTGTTTAACAGGTCACCCACTAAGTTGGTGTTTCCTGCAAGGGCTTGATGATAGGAGGCAATTTTTTGTTGCATGGGCTTACACAAGGTATCTGAATTTTTGCAGTTTTGAGAATCTATATAATTAAACTGCTGAGCGCTGTAAAACCACTATGTTAAAGTACAATGTGTACTTACTGTAAAAGAGGATCTGTAAAGTTTCTGCAATAGAATCTAGCTACAAATTGCTAATAGTTTTTTTTGTTAAAGTCTTATGCAAAGTGGTTTCATATTTGGAAACTTTCATAATTTGAGGTTGATAGTAGCTTCCTTTAAAAATTATAGGTCCGTCCTCTCTTCATACAACCTCTTCACGTTTATCCAGTGGAAGTTAAAACTGTTAAGCAAGATAGGGATCTGAGATTGCTGCTCTTGCTTCTGATGTGCAATAAGTTTTTAGTACAACTAAACAATAAAGTGTTAATTTATAATGCAATACATCACAAAGTATTTAAGACTTTGTTGTGAATTGCTTTTATATGGACTGTGACTGATCTTCTATGGTGCAGGTCTCTGATATGGAAAAAGGTGTGAGGGAATGAAGCAGATCTTTCCTGGCCTATGAGTGTGGATCTGTAGGGGAGGGCTGTGGAGATTACTGGAACCATGAGTTCTCAACTGCCTAGTAAGTCAGGGAGAGGAGGATTCCTCATTCCAATACCCTGATATAAACTCATACAGAGCTAATTCAGGTTTTTACCCAGGGAGAAGAAACTGAATCATCAGTACCCTTATAGCAAAGTTTTATTGCCTTTAGGAACTGGATTTTGCCACCTTTACCTGCCACCAGAGTAAGAAATCCCAGATTTCCAGTAAGTCAGCTCATGGACTAGGACACAATCTAAGATGTGTGCGTTATTCTGAATCTGGCCATTAAATGTTTAACAGAGGTATTAGGTGAAAGGTAACATACATGTAGTGAGGCTGCCTGGTTTTTCTTGAGTCACAGAACTGGAATAACAGGACACTTTTGTCACCATTCACTGAGCTGCTCATTTGCATGTGGAATTCATTTGCATGCCATTGACATTTGGGGGAGAGTGCTGGGAAGCGTCTGGGCGGATCTGCACTTGATGCAGAACAGATCTCTGGCTGCAGTTGGATGGGAACAAAATTAGCTTGGCCTGTGGGAAAAAATGACAAATTAAACTTGGCTTCATGAAAATGTCTCTCAGTTGTACATTTTTGTTTGGAAAGATGCAGCAGTGCCATGTAGGTAAGGTATTGATGTTAGGTATTGGTAAGAAGGAGAACTTCATTGCAAATCACCCTCTGGGCTGCATAGCTACCTTCCATTTTTGGGAAGTTCTTGGAGAGTCACTTTTTCCATATTCAAAACACTTTTCTGATTTATTGAAAGGCTCTGTAGAGTCCAAAGTTCTGTTCCTTGTTGTGCTGACCTGGTTTGTGAACTTGTATGAGAGAGACTTTATCAAAGATAGCCTGTGAATGCTTTCTGGGGTTCTGAAATACACCAGCTGCACACTTGTCAGCAAAATGTTCCTTTGGTTTAGTAAGTACAGGAGCCAGGAAAACTTGTCCAGTGTTTACCAGGACCAAACAGTCTGGTGCAATGAGTATTCAAGGTAGTGAACCATGGCTGGAGTGAAGCAAATGTGTGTGGACACTCTCAAAACTGCTCTTTTGCTTGGGATGAATGTTAATGACACTTCTGTGTTTCATGATGGATTCATTCAGACATTAAGTCACTGGAAAAAATACTCTGAAAAATGTGCACATGCTCTTGCTGACTCAAAATTTTGTAATAACAGCATGCTTTAAAAAAAAAAAAAGTAGATTTTTTGTGATCTTATAAATCGAATGTTGCCAGAAGATGTCCTGGATTCTGACTGAACACATGGTCATTTTAGCTTGTCCTTACAAGCCTTGATACTTAGCTTCCCTGTGGCTCAGTTAAAGACTAGGAGCTGGGATGTCTGTGAGTGAAGGAGGTGGCCCCAGTTGCATATAACCAAAGAGGACTTGGTGAAGTTGGACTGGGGAGCGGATATTTGTGTTAAATTACTGTGTATCGTAAATCATTCTTTTGAAAATAATATTTTTCAAAGACAATAACGCAGTGATGGTGGTGATTTCATTCATTTACTTATTTCTATAATTGCTTTAATTTCTAGACTGGCACTGAAACTTTATCTAATCTTAATTAGTGAAAGACTACTGTCTGAGCAAACAGAGCAGCACCTTTTGGGACTGCACCTGGAGTGAATAAATTAGGGCATTTTCAACACAGTCAAGCAGTAAAAGTAATTGCTCAGCTTGTGCAGCTGTAATGTGAGCATTCTTGGCAAGGGACAGCCAGTTCTGGATTTGATGAGCCTTCCTATGTGATTTTGGTCAACTTTGACTTGATCTTTCTGTGCCTCAGGTACATCTGTTTGAGGCTGATCATTTTCCTAGACTTGTTGGTTTGGTTGTTCTGTAAGGATCATACGTTCTTCCAGGCAAAGCTGTCTCCTTCCTACTCATTATGTGTATAGCACCTGGCAGAGTACGTCCTCATAGGTGCTATTGTAATACAGAGCTCACTCCTATTAATAGTTATAAAGAATTCACATGAGCAGGAACTGAGCCTCAGTAAAACCAGGGAAAAGGCTTGATTGGGTGAGCTGGAGTGTCACCCAGAGAAACATTGTCTGCAGCATGGCAGGGCTGGGCATCATGTAAACTTCCAGAGTTTTTTGGGTTTTTTTTCCTGTGAGAAAGTTTCAGATTCAGGATGAGCTTTAAATTCTACATTTAATTCAGGCACCCGGAATGTTTTATTTATGTCGCATGTAATAACTGAACAATGAGGGTTTAATGGAGTTCAGTTGACGGTGGGAGCAGGAGAGGCAGAAATAGATGGAAATAGAAATATTTCCACAAAGGTATTGGCCACAGGACCAGTGGCTGGCATCCCTAACATAGGGAATACTTACATATATGCTTGTATATGAGCAACACCCCCTACTAAGATGCTAACTGCTAAGAAATGCATAGCAATATGCTTAAGCAAGGAACTGATAAATCCATCACAAAATAGTGGCTTGCCACCTTCTTCTTGCCATTTTTTTTTTTAAAACATGTATGCTGTATCTTTATATGCAGGAATACATAAGCTCACATGCTATTTTAAGCATGTGGACAATACATACCAGCTTCCAAATCAATTCAAACCTAAGTGCTTTGGTAGTATCAAGCTTGAAGGTTAATTTGCAGCAGAAACTGCTGCTAGGTGAACACTGAAAGGAACATTAGTTTCTGCTTTCTCCTTCAGTGAGTACTAAGAGGAACATGGATCCCTCAAGCCTGGCATTACAGAAAATTGTTACTAGAATGCAGATTCCAAATTTTGTGTCTTTTGGGTTCTATTCTTTTAGATTTAAGCATATAAAGCCAGACCTTGGAAAGGTTTGATTGGTGCTGATTTACACATGAGCTACGGATCTGGTTCAGGGGACTCACCAGCATCCTACCTTGTACAAATCCCACTATGAAGCAGTTATTGTCAGTTCCTGTATTCCTGTGGTGACTAACTTCAGTTTTTCACAGTGAGTGAAATGTAGTTCATGGTTAATCCAAAGTGACTTCTAAAAAACTGTTTTCACAAGGGAGTTTACTTAAGTTTGAAAGAGATCCAGGCACTTGGAAATGTCAGGTAAATCCCCCATTGCATTTGAAAAATCCCATTTGGTGCTTTTCACTTCCATGGGAATAGAGCTTTTTTGTGTTTTTGGAAAATCCCATGGGTACTTATATGCATCTTTATATACTTAAAAGTCTGGCTGTTGACAGTTTTGAAAGTATCACCTGATGGCTAGCAAACTGGAGAGTTGATTTGTGTTCCTGTCCTGGATTTCAGTGATTGGTAACATGGTCCTGTCTACAGGGTGTAACTTACTCTTTTGTTGGCATGAAGACTACCTTCTGGCAAATGCCAATTGATTGATTTGTTATTTATTTTGCATCTATGATACTTCTTCCGCTGCTTTTTACGGTGTGTCAGCTGCATGGGACAAAGAATTTCTGTGCCTGGAAGTTAAAGGCATACAACAGAAAACAGCATTTACATATGCAGCTGCTGTTGCATTGAGTAAATTTTCACAAAACCAGAGTCTGACCTTTAGAGTTGACAGTGCTGTATTTAATGTGCTTGTAATTTATTTGAAGGCTTTACTGATTTTTATTTTAGCTTTTAATATCTGACACATTCTCGTTACTAAGCAATTCTGCCAAAAGCAATCCAAATCACAATTGAAAAGGAAAAGATGCAGAGTCAAACACCTTACCCCCTATTCACTGTTCATAGAAACTCTGTATGAATGGAGATATCTGATATCTCCCTAGGCTGAGAGGTTAGTGATTTTTAGAAAGACTATTAGCCAGCTCGCACATGTGAAAAGTATCTGTTTTCTAAGGGTCAAGTAAATAACTAGAAATGCACGATGAATTTTACCTTATGAAGTGTTGGTAGTGAAGAAACTGACAGATCGTGAAAATCCAACTTAGTTTTGCTGGATGACGTGAGTAATTTATGAAAGTTACAGAGTAATCTGTTCATTGAGTGCTGGCAAGAAGCAGCAGGCATGGCTGTTTGTCTTGCTGCAATGATAGCCTGTAGGAATAGGCAGCCAAGACAGGACAGACAACTGCAGCTGACACTGGCTGCTCGGCAAAAGAGCCCAGATGGTTTTTAGCCCTCTGGATAAAGTTTGCTTGCTGCAGTTCCAGAGCCAGAACTGCTTTGAGACAGCAAAGCTTCAGTAGGAAATAGAAAGTCTCAAACATTGCAAACAGAGAGGAAGGCATCATCTGATCTCCTGCTAGCCTGTCTAACAGGGAAGGTCCAGAGGCCTCGGACCAAAACAGGAGAGTTTTTGTGTCTGTGCTGGGTCTTACCAAATGTCCATCTAGCCTGTTATTCTTCTTGGCCTTTTGGCTAAGAGTGCTATGTCTGTTTAATATCTGATAGATCTTTGCTATGAAGACTTCCTATTAAATAGCTCTGTGGAGCTGGGCTACTGCCTGTGGGCTTGCTCTGTCTTTCTTCTGCACCATAACCGCTCAGTGACCCATCGCAGTAGAGTAACACAGGAGAACAAGGCAAACAAGGCAGGGAAAACACTGCTTCCCTGTACGTAGTCCCATCCTCCAGCAGTTTGCAGCTCAGGGATTTCCTAAACCAAAGTTGTTATCCTTGTGGTTAGCTCTTGAGGGAATCTCATAGTCATCTTAAGAGACTTCATCTCTTTGAGAAGCCAGGGATACATGTGGTAATTAAGAACAGTATCTTTTGCTGGCTTTCTCTCTGAACCTCAGTGGATTGCTGAGCTGTAGGGCTGGGTTGCAGAGGCTGACAGGAGCAAGCTTGAAGGTGAACTGTACTAAGCATCTGCTAGAGACTGCCAAGGACCAGAACAGTCTGTGGGAGCTGTCTGTAAAACAAAGGCTGACCTGCCAGGCAGCGCTGGGAGGACTGTGGCCACAAGGATTGCTTATAGCAGCGCTGCTAGCTTTAAACCTACACGTGGCACTGGGCAAGAAGTGAGCAGTGGTATGTGAGACAGGGAGAGCGTGTGGGGACTTACGCTGTAGGCAAGCCAGAAGGCAGAAACCAGAGGCTGGAGTGCCTGTACCTGGATAGAAAACTTTAAAAAGCTGCAGAGCCAATGGGCCCCGCATTGTGCAGCATTGCTGACTGAAATGAGAGAGTTATTTGGCTTCAGAGAAGAGTAAGACTGTAGAAATACAGAAAAATAGTGCTGGAAACAGAATTTCTGCCAAATTCAAAATTAGCAACTGTGAGTGACAATTCTTAGCAGATGTCAGATTTCTATTTATTTACTTGTTTTCTGGAACATTTATACGTTTCATTTTTATCTTTTTTTGATATGTTAGTCTTTCAAATTTTCTCATGTGAGGTGCAAACAATTTGTATACCAGCTCTTTAAAATGGCATCATTGAGACATCTGTGGGAGACTGTATATGATAAGGAAAATTCTGTGTATGCTTATTGCTGCTGTAGATCTTGTTTGTTTACAGAGTGAAATGTTATTAAACATGATAGGTGGAATAACCAGTCTATCCTCTCTGGGCTAGTGTTGACCATTATCACCCACCTAGCTTCTTTGCAGAGTCTGCTGATAAAATTAACATCTCTGCAAAAACTAAGTAGCTGTTAGACAAGAAATCTGGGCCCTAGCAAGGCAATGGCAAAACCGTTCCCCTCCCCTGGAAGAGAAGAGGAAGGACTTGCAACTTAAGCATGCCACTGAGCCGCAGCAGCTCAGAGCTCTGGAGCCGTCCCATGAGCTGGCGTCCACAGTGCAATTGCCAGAACTGTGGGTGTCTCCACTGATTCTCCAAATTTGCAGGGAAAGCATGAAGGGAAAAGGAAGAGCTATATAATTTTGCTTCCGAGATAGTCCTTTTACTCATGGCTGCTGACACTGGTTTTGGTCCAATGAACACTGCAGAAATCCATGTTAGCAGCTGTTTTCCCTATCAAAGCATTTTCCTTGCATGAGGTGTCAGCTGGCTGAAAACTGTCTCCAACCATTGAACTTTCCATGGTGGGGGTGTTACTTTTATCACCAATAAAATGCAAGAACCTTTGGATGTGGTATTACCTGGCTGGCTTACACATCCTGGTAAAATTTCCAACAGCTTTTTTTGTGACTGTCAGCTTAATTTAAATATCCTAATTTTCTGTGCAGGGAAATGAGCAATACAAGCTAAAGGGTGGATTTTTCAATGTGCTTTTTCCCTAAAAAGACATACACTTTGTGAGCTGAGTTGGAGGGGGAGACGGAATGGGGCAGGACAGGATGGGATACAAGCTTACTTCTCTGTAATTGCAAAGGAAATTTGAAAATTTGTTCTCAATTTATGTGCAACTTCCTTGTGTAGACATCTAGACCCTTGGCAAGGATTTAGCGTCCTTCTCCTATTTCAGGAGTCTTGAAAATTTTACTTGTGGACTCTCTGGTTTTGTTCCATTTTAGCAATATATGGAAGAGGGGAAAAACAAAGTTTAACAGCCTAGTTCAAGAAAACAGAAAGGCAGGCTGGAGAAGACAGTATTCTGGGAGGCCAGAGACATAGATCTTATCCCCATATCTGTCATTTGGTGCCTAGCTGAAGGCAAATCACTTTAGGTCTCTTATGTTTTCTTCTCATGCTTTTTTCTCCTTGCCCGTTGAGCCTTTGAAAGTACAGCACCTAACACAATAGAAACTAGAGGTCTGAGTGGGGCTGCTGGTATTGGTGGTCATGATGATAGTGTCTCTGCGGTGTTTCAGCTGAGTGACATGTGCCATTCCTTACCCATTCCTGTTTGGCAGTGGCAGTTTGGTTTTTTGCACATATTGTCTGATCAAAAAGGTAAATTTCAATGATCGGGAAAGTGACTACTTTGGCCAGCATTCTGGATTCAGATAACTGTTTTGCCTTCTCATGCTAGTTAAACTGCCCTCAGGCTTAAAATGTCATTCATGAGCTTTTTGACATCTTAGTTCTCTCCTGGATAAAAGATGTTACAAAGACCAAGATACAAAGGTGTTCCTGAATGTATGCCCAGATAACTTCTGTATTACAAGTATCACTATGTGTTTGACATTGCTGCGGGGTGTATGGAGAACAAGTGGTATGCTAGAAAATACGTAATCTTCCTGAAGCCTCTCTATGAAAAAATAATAAAGTACTTCATAATGCTCTTTTTTTTTTTTTTTGTGGGCATCGAGACAAAATGGTAGAATTAACATTTGATAAATATCTTCTTTCATCTTGATGGGTAAAATTATAACTCCAGCAAGACAGCAGATGATCTGCCAAAAACTCAACTGAGAAAAGAGCTCACCTTCTGATTTAAATCTTGTTGCAAAGAAAAAAATTTTGATTTGAGGCTGCAATCTGCTCTCTGCAGCTATTGCTTATTCTACTTAATTGGTGCTCTAATATCTTGCAGAGACTGGAAGATAGTTACATATTTTTCAATATACAGGTACTCAAAATCCTGTCTTCCATTTCAGTGCTGGTATTCTGTCCGCCATAGGCAGGGGTGCCATTGCCTAGCGCTGCCTGCACCTGCCTGCAGAACAGCATCTTCTGTCTGTGCTGTCAGACTGCTCTGCTTAGTTGGCTCTGGTGGTTTCAGAGGCCTCCAGTGAGTTACATCAGAGATGGACTTTGTCCAGGGATTCAGACTTAATTTGAATTTACCACCTCCACTCCCAGAATTTAGGCTCTGAGATTATTTTAGGAGTGTACATGTATGTGTGATAATTCTCGTGGGTTTGCCTCAGCAGGGTCTGATAGACTGCTGTGCTTTTTTTCTTTATTTTCCATCTTTGACATAATGAATTGTAGCCACAATTGCATAAAGCCATCTACTAATTTTTTCCAATGGTGACTTTTTTTTTTTTCCCCCGAAAGGTCATGGACTACACTGCTGCTCACTGTTTACTTAAAGAGAAAGAATGTAGTCACATATGTTCACATATATAAACTGTAACTGGTCTGATACTGTGCTGTGTACAACACTTTTTTTTTTTAATAACTGAAAACAGACCAGCATATGTAGCTTCAAAAGTTGAGTGTACAAGGAAAAAAGCTGAGATTTTTTTTAAAAAAATACCTTTTACCAAGTAGTGTGGGTAATGTAAAGCAAATAAATGGGTAAGTTGTTTGAAGTTTCTGCCCAGTCAGAACATGGCTAACTGATAAAAGTAAGCTTACGTTGTAAACATTTGGAAAGACAGTTGTACTGACATGAGATCACCTGGTACAGTGTAACTGAAGCGTATGTAGCACCAACATTTCTGAACAGGGCAGGAATGGCTTTGTAAAATCCTGCTTAGTTGGTGATTTTTGAAGAAAATAGGTCAGAGACTCTTGGTGGTTGTCTTGTAAGAAGTCTTTAGTGCCTTAAGGTAACTTCAGTACTTAGCTGAATGGGCTTTGTATCTTCCTGCCAGAGTAAGCATGGCTTTCAAATTAGAGCGAAGCACAGTGGTAAGAGATTTCTGAGGTCCGGTTAGGACAGCTCTGTTCCAAAGGCTGAGGAGCACATGACATTTCCAGCTATCCAGCTCTCGCTCCAGGACTGTCAAGTAATCTGACTAGTGTAGTTCCAGGGACCTGGCAGAAGCTTCTTTTCTGTAAAAATTTGCTAAAGTGATTGCTGCAGCTTTTAGTTTAAATTGCAGGACATGAGAGGGACTGTGCAGAAAAACATCAGGTTATGGATAAGACACCGAGCAGAAATGTGGAGGAAAATAAGCCATGAAACACTGTGAAGGAGTAACATGGAATAAACATGGGAAGTAATATGCAAAGAAAATAGCTCATCGTGATCTTTGCCTACATTCAACAAAAATTTGGTGTTGATTTATCAGAGCCTGACCTGCATCCCAACCATGGTTTAGTCCATGCATTATGTAACACTCAGGGGACATAAACCATGCAGCCCCAGGATCCACGTGGTTCTTGTGAAAGCTTCTGAAATGTCTGTTTCCTCTCCTGGTAACTCACAAATGGTCTGCACATGCAGACCTTGCTGCTTACATCATAGTATTGTCATGTGAACTCTTCTTGTTTTGCTATCAAACGTACATTATTTCATCTTTAAGAATAAGGAATGAGAGTTACAGGATCAAATGGGAGACCAAGTACAGGTCAGTAATTAATTTTCTATTTCTGTTTTTCCATGGCTTATAAAAGATATATGTGTGTTGAGATGTGCTAAGTACATGGATATTGTTGCAAGTGTGTACACAGCATATCAATGGCTGTAGAAGTATGCAAAAAATTATCCATACAGAGAATGCACTTCACTAGGACCATGTACCCTGGAAGTAACGTACATTTCCTGCTAATTGTACATTAGTTCTCTAATTGTATCTGTATTTACTTAGCTGGCTTAGTCTGTCCTTTGAGGCTATGGGGCTGCATTTGCGATTGTTTCTCTGATCAAGCGTTAGGTGGTAGTCAGGCGAACTAGCTCATTAATGAAATGCATTAAGGAGACATTAACACATTGATGTCCTCTGAGTACTCATCTTCCTCTGCATTGATGGGTTGTGTTGTTGATAGTGAAATGGCACATCAGGACAGAGTATGATCAGTTAAAATCTAAGTTGGAGTAACTGATAAGGCTTAAGAATGCTGGTTTTGATTGACAGTGTCATTTAATAAGCACAAGAGGGGTCCATTGTTGGACTGGAAGCTATGCAAAGATGACTGCTAGGTGATGTGTACTGTCTTTTCTCTGTGGGGTAGCTGTGGACAGTCTGAACGAAGACTGTCTTTGCTTCTTCTGAAGAACTGAGAACAGGATGTGTAACTAGCATAGGATTCTTAAAAATAGCAGAGAAGAATGTGTCCTTCAGATAACTCTCAAAACTTGTTGAAGGACAAAGGGCCCTTTTACATACCAAGGCACAAAGTATTGAATTCCAAGGAGAATAGTCTCTACCATAGCTGCTGCTGCAGATCTGTGATGTAGGACTCTGTAAGATGCTTGGTTATTTTATCCTTCTCCTTCTGATTTATGCACTGTGCTTTCCTCTGGTGTGTTTATTTTAAGTTGTCCATCACAGAGAATTCCTTGTGACCAAGTAAAATAGGTTGAGGCTCTTTCAGAGCTCTTGGCTATCTCTCTGGCCATAAGGGAATTCATTGAAAAATTAGACCCATCATGCCTGAGCCATTCTTTCTCTGATCCCAAGACTTTTCTTCTCCTCTGGATGCTGTGCTTGGGAGAAATGTTCTTTTGCTGTTTCTTAAGGGATGCAAGAAGGATTTCAAACCAAATACTTTTCTTATTAAAAAAATAACACACATGCAAAACACTTTCCTCACTATGCTGTGAATATTATGACAGTGAGTGTAGCAAGAAAAGTATCTGTCCATTTAGGGAAGTAAAAAAAGAAAGCATTTAGCAGGAATCCATTTGAGCTTATAAGAATATAGAAGGAATTTCTGCTTTGAAACAGGAGTAATAGTGCTGACAGAGGGAGGCTGACTTATTATACCCAAATAGTTATCATGTGATTGCATTACTCTATAAAATTTCCTTCACAACTGTGTGCAATATGATGCTGCAAAACCAATTCCTTAGTTTCTGTATGCGATGTACTTAATGGCATTAAAAAATGCAAAAGATTTTGTGTGAAATAGGGAATAACTTTAAGTCAATAGAAAACTAAACAAAGCTTACAGTGTCATCCAAAGTCCACTGAATTCAATAGCATGATTTGTATCAGGTCCAAAGTAACTAACTTAAATTTATACATGATCAACATGTTAATTTTCTTACTGACTTTCTCATGGAATAATAGATTTTCCTAATAAAGCTGAAAACTGACTTCATTGTTTTACTCACGGGGGGGAAGGAAGAACCTCAGGTTACATATTGATTCCTGTGTACATAAAGCTACATAATAATTTCAAATTACTAAACATTTTCCATAGGGAAAGTGCCATTCACATGCTTAGAAAGTAAGGCAATTTTAAAGGTAATTTATCTGCTGTCAAATTTAAAGAAAAAAAAATCCACAAACAATGTTAGTGAAAAAGAATAAATAGTGGATGAAGAACACTTCAGAAGTGTAACGTTCCTATTCCACATCACATCATGAGCTATAGTTGGAAAAGGCTGTTAAAACAAATGTGACTTCTGTAAATGTAAACCAGCCATCTCATGACAGATTTTTCAACTGCAGTTTGTGATCTAATCTTAGGCCCCTTAAAAGACTGATTTAGTAGTAATGTAACCAAGGTTACACCGTATGTGTGCGCATAGTCACTAGATTCATAGTAATCTGTGCTACATAATATGATGTGGATTACTGGGAGTTTAGCAGCTACAAGGAATCTAGCTTAAAATAGAAGTGCAAGCATTGTTTGATACTGTTTTGGACATGTGTATCTGTGACCTTTGCAACAGTTTTGCTGGAGGACTGTCAATTGTTCAGCTGCTGTAAATCTACCACATTCCAAAACCATCAGTGCATCTGCATTCTTCTGCACAAGCTGACGTGCTCTCTCAGAGGATATTGTATTCTCTTATCCTAATACTAATGGCAAAAGCATGTAAATCAGTTTATGAAGGGGAGTAGACTCATGAAAAAAATGTTGGATCACATCCTGTAAAATTAACTTCAGCTTAACTGGAAAAAAATAGATCATTGCTTTCTAAAATGGATACTTAGCAATAGACTATGATATTAATATTTGGGCAACTGCGAAGGAAGGTGCTGAGAATTGAATTCTCCCACTCGTATTAGGGATTTCTATGTACTCAGCATACTAATCTGCCTGGCCATGCAGAAAAATGAGTGCTTAACTTTCAAGAAAACAAGAGCTGGGCCCTCTAAGTCAGTGTAACTCCTTAAGTTCAGTTTAGTTCATTCCTCTCACATCAGAGGACAACTGCTTAACACTTCCACTTGCTCAGACTGGAGGCTTGTAGAAAATAGCTGACAGGAGTAAAAAATTTGCATAGGATTCAGTCCATGGAAACAGAGGCAGATTGTCCAGAACGTACATGATGCCAGGAGTGATGGTGTTATCAGCAGTCCATCCCTCCACTGGCCTCCATTTGTAAGCTGCAGGTCAGTGGTACATTTCCTGGGTAGGGATCCTGCGCTACTCCTGTGTTTGTTATAGAGAGGTCATATACTTTCCTACATGCTTTTCCCTACTAATGAAATCCATTGCTGCAGTGTAGGACCTGGCCAGTGGCATCAGATCAACAGTTTGATGTTTTACATAGCCATTTGGACCCTAGTGTGGCACAAACTTTTAGTCATTTCAAGAATAATAAGAAAATGCATTTTGCTAATTGAAGAGACCCTGCTCTTTGCTTGTGCATGTGTTCTCCCATCGCGCTCTCCCTCTCAGCCGTTTTAATGCCCTAGCATTACACTCTGAATAGCTTCAATCTGTGCTGTGGGAATCAGATGTTGTCTATTCTTGTTCTACCAGTGTTAGTCACGGTGTAAAGTCATTTCACATTCATGTGAAATAACGTGTAATTCTACAAGAAATACTAAAGTGTCTTATGCTACTATAAATTGTAGCCTGTGAGACTGAGTCTGATATCTGAAGCAAGAGCATGGTGAGAATTTGAGAAACAGTGAGTAATGGATAGTTTGTTTGGCAGTCAAAGAAAAGTACCACTGATTCTGTCATCAAAGGAAAGTGCTTTGTCTGTATAAGCAGCCCCAAATCCTTTTGAATGGGATTCTGCACTCTTTGCTGTAGTGGTGTGGCAGCAATATTGGGCCTTCAAAGAGTAAACCTCAGCCAGGTGAAGAGTCCCATGACTTCTTCCAAAGCTGATTCCTGCCTTGCAATTCTTCACAGAGAAGTTTCAATGGGGTTTAATCTCTCTTGCCCAAGGAATGTTTTGAACTACTAATTTTTGCTTAATCACTTAAAAGTAATCTAGAGTGACTTTGTGGTGCTGGGTTGAAAGTAAGTTGGTGCTCTTTTTCCACCTGCACGTTACATGTCATGTTGCAATGGAGGCAAAAGCAGCGTCCCACAAATGCAAACTGAAGTACTGCAATACAGTAAAAACCTTGTTGAAAAGGCACTAAAAACATTTGCTATGACTCTGTTTTCTGTTCCAAAATCTCATTACCCAATAGGACTTGCAGAAAATACCCCACTGAGCTATGGTTAGCCCACCCATTGTGCCCTGGCCTGAGAGAACCAGTGGTTCACTGAGCAGAGCAGTCAACTATGAAATGCAAAATTTTCTGGTTTGAGTTTGATCCATGTTGACATGCAGGATATGCATGCTGTAAAGTAACCCGCTGGTAAGCAGTTCCACCAAAATGTTAACAAACGTGGTGTTCTTCCATCAGCCAGGTATGTAACGAGTCCATCGCTGGAGCATGTGGGAGGAGGAAGGGAGGGAGGGACCTTTTGTGACACAAAGCTGCTGTACTAGCAAATAGAAAGGTATACTGGTTATGGAATGATGCAAGTGGTTTGGATATGAGATTAGCACAATCACTCATATAGTGTCATCTTTTCCATCTATAATAGATTGCAATTATGAAATATTCTCATTTTTAATTATATATAGATACATATAAAATTCATTTGGTTCATATCATAAGTAGTTTTCCAGGCTTATCTGCATATTCCATTATAATTCATAGTTTTCTGCTAAGGTAGCCCCAAACTAATCAGTGCTTTACAAGCTAATCAGCTCATACTCTCACAAGCGGCATAATGCAAGTAATTATGCTTTAATTCAACTTCTAAACAAGGAGGAGGAAAAAATCAGATTGATCAAAAAGAGGCTTATCGTGAACTCATGAATTGATAATCATGATTAATGGAGGATCTCTGGGAGAAGATGTGGTTATATCTCTTGTCTGTAACCATTTCATTGGGCACAGTGGAACAATAAGCACACATGCTCCTGGGGTATTTTGACCCAGCCAGCAGCCAAGAACCTGTTAGCTCCAGCACCCTCTCCTAATCAAACCTGTTATCACTTCTGTATTGTCCTGGTTTTCAGCAAAAATCTTGTCTGTCTTAGACAATCTCACTATTATATATAGAAAACCAGGACATATATATTTTGTATATGCATTTGAGTGAAAGGACAGACTGTTTCTCTAGAAATACATAATTAAGACAGTGAGCAAGGATTCCCAGCTCCTGTTCTTCACTGTGCTCTTGAATCACAGTAAACAGATGGACAATAATTGTCTCTGTCTAGTATTTATACAGAGATCTGCAAGGAAAGATGATATAAGCACAAAATAGTTTTGCTAGAGAACCTAACTTTTAGCAGGGCTTTGTTTTAGAAAAGTAGTTCTGTAGTTCAGCTGGTAATTCAACAAGACTGAAGGAGAAAACATCTATAACCTTGCCAGACAAGCCAGGTGAGAGGGGAACCTTTGCACGTAAAGGGAAGTAGTAAAAGTTCCACCATTGTGTCAAAAATGGACAATATAGTGCCTACTCTGTCAGAAATCACAAGCCAAACCTTGTTTCCCTGGAAAGTACATCAGTATCAAGCCAGAAGCTCTATTTTATTTAGTACAGGTATGAACTATTTCTAACTTGCACCCATTAGGCTACTTAGAAGGCAGTCACTAATTCAATTAGAATTTCTGTTGCACTAAAATTGGTGTTTGAGGAATAGATGGATGAGACTTCACTTGTATATTTGCCTTTGCCACTCTGTAGAAATAATGAATGGCTTAAAAAGGGTAAATCAGGATAAGATGCAGACATATGCACTCTGTCAGCTTTGCAATTTAACTTCCTTGGAAATGAAATTGAGATCCAGTGTATGCCAGAAGAGAGCATGGGGTTGCAATTGCTTTCCTATTTCTCTCAGCAGAGTCTAGTGTAATACTCAGGATTTTTTCCTGTGCCAAGAAATTCTGCATTATATTGGATTTTTAAATCTCATTATCTTTTACAATTTACCTCTCCTTTACACTGAAAGAACAGAACTATAGTTATTTGACAAGACTGAAATACAGATATTTTAAACCACTTAAAATAAATATGCTTTTGTATAATATATAGTGTCCTTTGGCAATGAGTTCCATCAGTGTAAATCCCATAGATTAACAGGATTTAAAAATCATTAAAAGGTAGATGGCGAAATCAACTGTTACATAAGCTTTTTAAGATTAGGTTATATACTCCTGAACCCTCCAGCTGGAGGATATGAGGAAAAAATCTCACTTTTATCAGATCTCCAGTGAAACCAACTTCTCAGCTAACTAGACTAGAAATGGAAGAACTTGGTTTGTTCTTCAGGAGCTGGTGATGTCAGTGTGAACACGAAATGGGCTCTCTGATGTGCTGCAGAACTGACCACCAGGCTCCACTTGCAGCACGCAGCTGGAGGCTGGCCAAGGATGCCAAATGTCTGTGACCTGCATGAGTGGCTGGAAAGTATTTGCTGAAATGAAATCTAAGGTGTTGTATCTTTTCATTTGGATTTCTTTGAAAGTATTACATACAGAAAAATGGTGAGATAGATGCATTACTACTTAGCCTCCTACCATTTAAAGGGTCTATTGGTTTGTGATACCTTTTTAACCCCTTTAAATCTTCCACTCTGGCTTGCTTTCTTCCCCTTTTTCTTGCCAAATATTTATCTGTTTAAAGAATAAACACTCTACTTGTTCCTTCTCAGCACTAAATAAAGCGTCACTGATGGCTCTGGCCCATGTCATGTTATAAATGTTATTCCTCCAATTGGGATATGGTAAAGAACTTTATTGTTTGCATTTCAAGGACATGAGCTTAGTCAATAAGATATTTTATTAATCTTTCCATATTTATAATTTTCTTCTACATGGGTGATATGTTCATTATTTTTTCTGGAGAACAAAATAATAACTGGAGAATAATTTGTTTTGCTTGTTTATGTCTTAGGTTTTTATAATAGGCATATATGTAGGTAAGTGCACCAAAACTGTGCAGTATTGGATGTTTAAGGATTCTTGAACTAGGTGAAGAAAACCCAAGCAGGTTCTGTTCTGCCTGGAGTAGTGGTTGAAAGTCTGGGTAGTTGGAGTAAATGTAAGCACTGCAGTTATGGGGGGGGAGGGAATTTTTTATTTTTTTTTTTTAATGCCAGCTAAGCTCTGTTAAAGCACAGTACTAAAGTGCCTCATCTTCTAACCAGCATCTGACCCCAGCCAGCAGCCAAGCACCCACACAGCTGCTCGCTCACACCACTCACCAGCTCCTCACAGTAGGGAGAAAATAGGAAGAACAGAATCAAGAAAACTCTTGAGTTTTGATAAAAAAACAATTTCATAGGTGAAGAAAAGAGGTGAGCAAAAACAAGTGAAGCAAAGGAGGTGGCACACCATCTCCCACAGGCAGACTGATACCCAGTCTCACTCTAAACAGCTGCTTTGGAAATGAAAACCCCTATCTTCTTCTTCCTCCACCCTAGTTTTTTTTTTTTTATGGCTGAGCATGAGGACACATGGTACGGAATATCCTTTGGCTGGTCTGGGTGAGCTGTCCCAGCTGTGTCCCCTTCCAGCCACTTGCCCACCCTCAGCCTGCTGGCTGTGGGCTGTAGTGGAAAATGGAGAAGACCTTGACACTGTGCATGCATAGCTCGGCAATAGCCAAAACACTGGTGTGTTATCAGGGCTCTTGTAGCCACAAATCCAAAACACAGCACCACATGGGCTGCTATGAAGAAAGTTAACTCCATCCCAGTCAGACCCAGCATAATCCCAAACCATGCTACTTTTTTTCCAGTTTATCTTCACATATTCTAGTTTACAAATTCCAATTTCCCATTTTCTTTGGGATCATTTTCTTGCTGTAAAGACATCGAATACTCAGTTTCTCTCAAGTGATTAACGTGTTTCATTGCTACTGTGACTCCTTGGCGTATTCACTTGTGTTATTATTTCTGTACTATTTTCCACTAACACACTGGGCCCCGTATTTTCTTCTGTTATCAGCAAAATCTGTTTCGCTTAGTCTGGCTTTCTTCTCTGTCATAGCTCTTCACAGGTTCATCAAAACTATTCATTTAGAGCCAATAGAAAAAGTTACTAACCCTCTTTGTTCTATTCAGTCCCCAAATGTCTTTTAAATCTCTCTCTTATGATTGCTTATCTATCCAGTATCTCCAAATGATCTCTGTTAAGACAGGCATCTGTCCCTGTCTTGGCAGATCATGGACTTGCAGGCACAGAGAACAGGCTCACTGTCAGTTGTCAAAATCATTGTTTTCTGAGGCAATGCTGCATCCCTGTTAGTTTACTACCAGACAAGGTGTGTCTGGTTTTTTTAATCAAATTGCTGTGTATAATGTCTAGCTCTAGACTTTGTGTCATTGCATGTTTGCATATCCTCTTGTATTTTTCTTGGCGCGTTTGTGAGCAACTTACTTTTGCCTTTATTGTAGTATTTCCCCACAACTGCAACCCACTTAATTCCTTCAGTTTCTCAACGTCTTCATTAAAATTGACAGCCCACATCCATTGTCATCTCTGCACAGCAACTCTTTCAGGTTACTGGCTTGAGCAGTTGGATACCAATTTCACTCACTAATTCACAGTGCTAAGGAGTTTTTTTAACCCTTATTTGTCCGTGGGAACAATCCCAACCTTGCATCGACCCACACGTACCTGTTTCTCTGCCCAGCTTCAGATGTTCCTCGTGGTCCTGGAAATGATGGCTGGTTTCTTCTTCCTCAGGTCAGTTACAATCTCTCCTACAGCCTTTCTGCTTTTCTTTTCATATTGTTAGGTTAAAAACATTTGTTATGTTCTGTTTTCACATGGAGCAAAATTAGCCATATAATTTGCCCCCTTCACCTCTGTTAGCTGAAAGATATTACAAATACTTCTTGGATCTATGGAAAGAAATCTTTTGATCTCTTTTCCTTTCCTTGGCATCCGTGGCTTAGGACTTTTGAACTACCCCCTGACTTCTCTCTGAGGAGAAAGCATTTACATTTGTTCCAAATTTCATCACCTTTATGAGAAAATTAAACACTCCAGTAACATTAAAATGTTTAAAATTCAAAACTGCTAGTGATATTATGCCTGGGGTTTGTATATTGTCTTAAGTGGAAGGTGCATTATGGAATAGACATCAATAAAGTTCCTATGCCGAATGTAATTGGAAAAAATAGTGCAGGACAAGACAAAGATGGTTGTGGAGGAGTCATGAATCTTTTGGCAGTGATGAGACTGACTGACAAGTTAATATAAATACATTAAACCGTAATATATTCTTTTTTGATTGATTTAATGTTACGATGCTGTTTATACATGTACTTTTTTAGGTATTCATATAGAAAGTAGGTCACCAGTTTTTGTGAGAACTGTACAAAGAACCTGAGCCTAGGGAATCTGGGATAATAATGAAAGCTAAGAAAATACAACTTATGAGGTAAAGTGTGGGGAAAAAGACTTTTTAGTCTAAAAAAGAAAAAGCTAAGTGACGATAAAAATGAAAATATAAAAATTCTTCTAAGAACAATGATAAGCTACCCTTCCACCAGACATAGGGAAATTAGTTCAATTTACAGCAAAGAAACAGAAGCTTGATATGAGGAAAGATTTTCTGACTATACAGAATTGCTGGAGTATTCAAAGAGGCTGCAGAACTTCCCTCAGCAATGTTGCGGACACCTGCCAAGATAGACTAGGTCTGCTCTGGGAGTCCATTCTGCCTCCCATCTCTTCTCATGCTAACGTGACTTTTAATGCTACAGTATAGGCAAGATTATTCCCATTTTTGCTTTCATGGAAAGCTAATTCTTAGTATTGATAATGTTTGAGTAATAAAAACAATATAAAACTTCTGGTTTTCTAATTTTCCTATTTTTTTCTAATTTTTGGATGCTTAGGAACACTTGAGGGTTTTTTTCCATTCAGTTGAGTTTTTCCTGAAATGTGTGTTACTCTTCTCTCTCACAATTTTATTTTGATTTTTGCAATATATTATATTTTTCTTCAAGTTCCAGCTCCTTGGCAGCATACGATCCAGTGAAAAGTTGCTTCTGATTTTTCTAAACGAGTTGAAAAATGTATTCATCATGAGAGTGTTTGAATCACAGCAAAGACTCAAAAAACCTAAGAGGTAAACAAATTATTTTTGAAAGATATTACAACTTGAAGAGTATGCCTGGATCACAATTTTTGAGGTAGACAGTGCTGAGCCTGTCTAGACTGTGCGAAGTTATTTTAATGTATTTTCCCAGTGTTTCAGATAGGAGAGCTGACTGGCACTTACATGATTTCTTGCTTCAGTTCCTATGCAGCAAACAGGAAACGCCTCTACTTTGTACAAATGACAAAAGTGCCAGCTATTGTTAAAGCAAAAGGAAAGATTGTCAGGACAAGGATTTTGTAACTGAGGAGAACTTTATAGTGATATAAGTTGCTTTCATTGAAATATCTGGGTAACAGCTTGCTGAGAGCAGCTCTGTATTTGTTTTACCTAATTTGGCTTTTTAAGTTGGATTGTTTATTTGCAGTATACTGCCTCTCTAAGGAGCTTTCTCCATGGATAAATAGCAGCATTGGATTAGAACCACCTCTGCTATATTGAGGTTACATTTTAGGGGGAAGGAAAATGGGAAAATAACATTTTTTGTGTGTCTTGCAAATTATTGTGAAATATTTCTCTGTGAAATATGAGGAAAAGCCAACCCTGATAGATTTGGCTCTTTCCCTGGAATTTGAGTATGTAACAGTCAAAATTTCTTTTTTTCCTTTAATTCTGTCTGTACATATTTTAGGTTAATATAGAAAAGTATCTCTCCTTCATTTGTGTCACACTCAGGACAGTATTTTTCTGATTAATTTTACTGATAACTTTAAAAACATGTATTTTCTCATTTGCTGGAAGCTCTGAATCCCAGACTTCCTTTGGTCTCTCCAACCTGCATTCCAAGAAATAATGCAAGAGAGAATTATTCAATAGATTATATATTTAGTATGTTCAGGAATTGGGAATAAAGTTGTCCCTTACTGAAGTCAGTTGCCTTCAAAGGGGTTAGATTTGATCTAAGGAGCTGGGTTATTTCCTTTCCTAGCATTGAACAGAAAGTAAGTTTTCCTTGTCAGCTTCATTTACCTTAGGCTGAAATATTATAACGCTTGCATAAAACCTTGTTAAAGCTCTTTTGAAGTTTGCAGAAGTAGAATGAATAAGATATCCAGACTCTGGCCCAGTGTTTCTCCAGAATATACCTTTGAGTAAAGACAGCTTTTGTAAACCCTGAGAACATAATGCAGTTTAGGCTTGCCTTCTTTCAGACCCTGGCAGCCTCGGAGCAAAATCAGCCAAGACTAAGAAAATGTCGTCCTCCTCCCAGCTTCTTTCAAACTTTAATGTTTCAGTTCTGCGAGGGCTTAGGAGCCTGGCCTTGATCCAGGCAACTATTTGGACTTTGGGAGTTGTCACCCATATAAAGTGATACACTCAGGTGCTGTTTGACGTTGCCCTTGTTCAAACACTGAAAGATTAAGATCTTGATCCTGATAATTTCCACCATACCAGAAGAAAGGTGCCCAAGCTGTGCATTTCTGGAAACTGCGAAAGTTTAGTGGAGAAGCTGCACTGGGCACTTGCTTTCTTCTCACACTCTTTTTTTTTTTTTAAGCATCTGATGCTTTTCAGTATGAAGAAATCTCCTACTGCTCTGAACCAATTGTGAATATATAATGTCAGTACCATATGTCAGATATGATGGGAAAAGATCTTGATGTCTTAAAAGTTGCTGGTTTATGCACAGTTAATATTCTTAGGATATGTGTTTTTCCAGGCTTCATTTCTGGAGTGACCATTCTAATTATTGCTGTCAGAAACTGGCAATAAATATAACTGTAATGAAGATTGTTTCGAGAACCCTCACAGAAACTTCTCTGTTCATTCAACTATCAGATGAGCACATTGGCTAGCAATAAATCACACTTTTTAAGTGACAGTTGAATATCTTTTATTTGGAATGATATTTAATCAGGCAAGAGTAAAAGATGTCAGAGACCATTACATTTAATTGATACATCAAATGATTAACAATGGGTAAAATTTGGAGGCCCTTACTGGGTTTGTGATTCAGTGCTCTACTTTAATGGGAGTTTGCCTGAATGAGCATTAAGTAACAACTGATTCTGAACCTCAGAATGTGACCCAGTAATACTTACCACTTATGTTGTGCTCTAAACTTTCAGAGCTCTTCTGTGGGTCACATCTTGAACACAAAGGGGCTATTGAAGTGAGCATGATTTGGTCAATTAACCTGTTAAATCTTTGCGTGCAAGGCAGTCGGAGGCCCACTGTGGTTTTGGAGAGGGGTTACTCAGATCCAGCGATTTACAATATGCTGAGAATCCCATAGAGGTTGTATCCAAGTAGGCGCCTTGTCAGACCCCTGGTCCTCTTGGAATAATAAATCACATGGTACTTTTTCAATTGGAAAAACGTATTAACACGTCTGCTGCTCCAGCTGGAGAGAATAAAGTCATAATGGTTTATGATAAATTGCATATATTTCTTGTATCCATAGCATTTGTGAAATACTTTTTCCCCTCAAGTTGAAACCACAATGACACGTAGAAAGGGTTCTTTATAATGCACCATCCATGCAGACTGGGGGAATATTAAAGACTAATTAAAAGCATAAGTCACCAAAGTTGATTAGAATGCAAACTAGGCCTAATTTCATGCAGGATTCATTAAAGGGAGCCGAGGCTGTAGTAGAGATACAAAAAGGCTGAAGAACTGCTATATTTAGATTAAAAACATATACACGAAAGCCAAGAATCCCATGGAGGGGAGATGAAAGGTCAAAGCGACAAAGGCAATAGGAAGGGGGAATGCTGTTGCTGGATTTCAATCACGTTGAAGGCTTCTCTGAGGTGATTTACCATAGCAAACTAAGCAGGGTTTGGTTAGAATCTCACTGAATGTCAGGTTGATCCTGCTTTCATGGAGACAAAAGTGCCAGAGTGCTTTTGCACAGATAGTCCATGTAGTTCTCTCCCACATCGTCTAGTAAGCGAGATAGAAATGAAGTGCTAGCAGTGGCCCCAAGCCAAATCAATTTTGTGTGAAGTGGTATGCTTACTGCTCACCTGCAAAGGCCGTTTCCAGTCAGTTTGAATTGTCCAGCATTCTGATTCCTTCTCCGGACGTGCCCACCCTGAACATAGCCTGTGACTGTAGACTGGGAAGAGAACTTTTTTCTGCCTGTACCAGATGGAGAGGTGTACAACACCTGTTGTTTAAATTGTGAGCAGTAGACCTAAATATTTCTCCTTCAAAAATCAGCAGGAGGTGATTGGGTTTGTTTTTAATAACCCTTTTGATTTCATTCCTGTGTTGTGGTTATTAGCAATTACCATGCTGCTTTCCCCTTTGTCTAAAGCTTTCAACACGCTGATGGCAGGTTCGCATATTAATTCCTACCACCATCCCTGCAGCCAGCTGTGTCATCACAATTGCTCAGCCATTTGACTCTCTGTGATTATTGGTTTGATGGATTACAATCAGGATTTTGATCTCAGAGCAGCTTTTGAATAGCAATGAATACTGAGCATGACAAATGATATCTTCCTGAACCCACACTTTGCTAACTGCCAGCATTTCATCTTTCTTGACCACTGTGTAGCTTTCTATCTTGTTGATCACAAAACTTTGGTAAGGTATCCTGGTTTCAGCTGGGATAGAGTTAATTTTCTTCCTAGTAGCTGGTATAGCACTGTGATTTGGATCTAGTATGAAAATAATGTTGATAACACGCTAATGTTTTAGTTGTTACTAAGCAGTGCTTACAATTAAGTCAAGGATTTTTCAGCTTCCCAGGCCCTGCCAGCAAGGAGGCATGAGCCTTCTGCGGGAGGTGCATAAGAAGGGAGGGGGCACAGCTATGAGAGCTGAGCCAAGCTGGCCAAAGGGATATGCCATACCATATGACATCGTGTTCCGTATATAAGATGGGAAGAGTTGGCTGGGGGGTGGCAATCGGTGGTCAGGGTTGGGATGGGCATCAGTCAGCAGGTAGTGAGCAATTGCATTGTGCATAACTTGTTTTGTATATTCTATTGTTATTTTCTTTTCCTTTTCTATCCTATTAAACTGTCTTTATCTCAACCCATGAGTTTTACTTTTTTTTCTTTTTTTTTCCGTTCTCCTCATCCCACCAGGGCTGGGGATGAGTGAGCAAGTGGCTGCATGCTGCTTAGTGGCTAGCTGGGGTTAAACCACATGTAAGGGGTTTGTAGCCACTTGGGATCCCTGGAACAAGTACCAGAACTACATTTTACTGTACCTTTAAGTCTTACCTTAGATTTTGTTCTAAATCTGATGTTTTTTCCTTTCATAGAGCCATTTTAGAAGAAATACGTATAGGCCTGTCTTTTCTTCATTGCACTTTGTTGTTTGGGGCTTTGCTCTTGGAAATTCAGCTGTTCCTTTACATAATTTAGTTAAAATTAACCACTGCTTCCTAGCCTGTTTCTTACAGCTCAGTACTTCTGGGACTTAAGGTTTGATATTGCATGGAGTCAAGTTTGCAGTCCTTAATTTACAGCTGTTACTTACAGAAACACAAATACACAGCAGGCATTTGATGACGTCCTCTTCATCATCCATTGATGTATACAGTAGACACAGACATTTTATTTCGTATGGGGAAGATAAAACTTTGGGAATTCTGACACAGATTTAAGTGCTGTCCAATCTACAATGTCCTGGACATCTCATAAGTGGCAAGGGTGAAGCCTTTAAATACTGAAGCAAGATCTATATGATAGAAAATAACAATGAAGTTCTCCCATTGTTCTCTGTGGACATTACCCATCGTTTTGAGAGCTCCATTAGACATGCCTCCACTTCTTCAACTTTCTGTTTTTAACAGAAGAATCGATTATGTGGATTTGATTGGCAAAGTTGCCAAACTTCCTCAAGTAAGTGCAAACTTACTCTCCGTGTAGAAAGTTGTTTGCACTTCTGCTTGGTATTTATAGTCTGATTTCACAAGGTGTAGGAGAGAGAAGAGAGTGCTTTGAAACCCAGCTCAGCAGCAACAGCATTTATTTGTCCACATGGTATATCCTCTTCTGTGGCTCCTGAAGGTCTTTTTGACAAGTGGAGTTCACAAAGATGGTACATTACTTTTTTCTGTAGTTAATTTAGACTTTTCAGTTGTGGAGCTATACTATTTAGCTCATGGTTTGTAAAAATCAAGGTAAAGTTTCTGAACTGTGCCTGAAAAACAATGTCAGCTGTTACTGTAACACTACTGCTGCAGCTAGTGAAGGGCTGGATGCAGCATGTGAGCTGTGGAAATGGTGGGAGTCTGCACGTAAATTTTCTGCTATTTTTTCAACACTGAATATCCAGTTTCAAGTTCAAGTGGAGTCATTCTTGCAACCATAAACAATGATGCATACTGAAAAGCAGCTTATTTTAACATAAAAAACCTGTTCCACTTCAAAGGGTTTATTTAAAGCTGGGAATCAAATGGCTAACTGTTACAGCCTGCAGCTTCGCTCTATCTCCTTCTCACTTATCTTTGCCTCTATTCCCATGGGGAAATTAACTCTTCCTTGGCTGTAGACAAAACACAGTTTATATGGTGTTTGTGACATAATGGGGGGATGGAACAGCTAAGTACTTTGCTATTTTGTGGTCAGCTCAGCAGGGTAGACTCAGATGACATGACCAGTTTTACAAGAGGGAGCAGGTTGTTCAGGTAACTGTGTCCTCCAAAACTGATATGAGCAAACTACACTGTTGGGTGGAGAAGACCATCAGGATCTTTCATGATGTGTGTGTGTGCACACACACACTCTGAACCTGTTCTCCAGGAGAGTAAGACCTGCTGCAGTCTGCTTCCCCTGCATCCTCTGTCTTCTTATCCTTCCCTTCCAGCTGTCGTCTAACCTGTTTTTGCCAGAGTCCCATTTCACTGCGCCTTGCTCTCCTGACTTCTCTACCTTGTCCTTGATACTACTTGTATGAGTAGTTTTACTCATGCAGCTTTGGTGAATGGTATTGGTAGAGGAATTATTTAATGTGAGAGGGACTCCCTAAGTATTTGACCTGTGTAGAGCCAGGTAGGAGCCTGAACCAACTAGAAAATGGTCAAACCCCTTATGCTATTTGTCTGTAGCGTTCTCTCCCTCTGCTCTTCATTCTTTAGACATGGACAGTGTGCAGTGTAGTGTCAGAATAAATCAGAAAATGCGATTCTGATGCCTTAGTAGCCGCCTCCTGCACCAGTTGTCATGTTAATGTTTATAATATATTGGATATGTCGATCAGAATAATAATGATCACTGGCATGTTACATGTTCTTGATGACACCTTTTACACTTTTTCTTCATGAACCTGCTTTCATTTCACTGTACCATGCTCTTTGTCAGACATACATGTCCTGTAGGCAGCAACAATATGCTGATCCTTGTGCTTGTCTGTGAGCAACAGGTAGTTTTCTGGCATGTTTTACCCCAGAAAATGCTTGTTCTGAGGTTTGTGTGACTCTTTTTATGCATGTTGTACTGCAAACAGCATAATCAGCCTCTTAATGTTCAGGTAGCCTTATGAAAGGACAGCCTTTTGTTCCACCTTTCCTTTTCATTAAATTTCCTATCAGATTGAGCTTTGCGGACACAATGCAAAATACGACCTCAAACATTAGTTTCTGTTAAGATTCTGAATTTGGAAGTCAACTGGCAGTTCTGCTGAGGGAGGAATGGGGCAGAACAAAATGGTCTTTGCCTTGCTGTCATGGTAATGGCAGTGAAGTGCTGATAAGTAACAATACACATCTGCGTGCATTAACTCCTTACATATCCTTCAGGGAGAAGTGCTCTGGCACATAACAACAATATCTTTCTCAAAATATTGAAATCAGCCTAAGGATTTTAGTTAATACAAAATTATATTCTTGCATAATAAAATGTGTTACAAATGGCACACGTTCATTATGTTCTGGAAGATTTGAGGACTATGACTCTTGTCTGAATCCTGTTACACACAGTGGGGCACTTGTATAAAGGATGACCCCAAAGTTTTGGGTTTTTTTTATAGAGTGTGTCTGTTTATATATGTATATCTGTATCAGAAATAGTGTGGCCCGCAGGACCAGGGAAGTGATTGTCCCCCTGTACTCAGCACTGGTGAGGCTGCACCTCAAGTACTGTGTTCAGTTTTGGTCCCCTCACTACAAGAAAGACTTGGGGTGCTGCAGTGTGGCCAAAGAAGGGCTACGAAGCTGGTCAGGGGTCTGGAGAACGAGTCTTATGAGGAGTGGCTGAGGGAACTGGGGTTGTTGAGCCTGGAGAACAGGAGGCTGAGGGCAGACCTTATTGCTCTCTACAACTACCTGAAAGGAGGTTGTAGCCAGGTGGGGGTCTGTCTGTTCTCCCAAGTAACAGTTGACAGGACAAGAGGAAATGGCCTCAAGTTGCAGCAGGGGAGGCTTAGATTGGATATTCAGAAAAAATTTTTCACCGAAAGGGTTGTCAAGCACTGGAACAGGCTGCCCAGAGAAGTGGTGGAGTCCCCATCCCTGGAGGTATTTAAAAGATGTGTAGATGTGGTGCTTATGGACGTGGTTTAATGGTGGACTTGGCAGTTAGGTTAATGGCTAGGTTAACTTGCTAGGTTAATGACTGGACTCAATGATCTTAAAGATCTCTTCCAAACTAAGCGATTCTGTTACATATATATCTATGTCCCTTTTTCAGTGTTGTCTTCTGTTCTTTTAATGTCAGTTCTGTAGTCTCTGAGACTGTGAACTGTCCTTTCTGGACTTTGAAAGTAGCAAGCTGTGTTTGTACATTAAATCAAGTAATTGCACCTAGACAGATTTTGTTCTTGTTTTAGCCAGAGTGCTGTTTCAAGCAGATTTAATTTTAGTGTCACTTTCAACAGCTGCTACAAGATAGGGTCCTGTTGGAGGGCTGTGTTCAGTCCTCGGTTCTCACACAGCCTTGCTGTGCAGCCGTGGGCGAGGCACTTTCTGAGCTGGGACTCCCTCCTTGTTAAATAGTGGTGCACAGAGGACACTTTCCTTCTGCTTTTGAGGATTTGGATTCCACCATGTTGATTCCACTTCTCTTGAGTCTTTTCAGAGGCAAACCAAATCTGTGCTCAGCATCGTTCTGAATTAAACCTTAAGTTGCCAAGTTACCTTGGTAATTTCTGAATCACACTGCTGGCATATTTTCTGTTATGACCATTGTACTTCTAAAGCATCGCTCAAACCTTGTTACCCTTTGGTTTCTTTGATACCTTTTAATTTCTTCTGTCATTATTATCTATTTTTACTACTTTAACTACTACCTTCACTACTTTACTTCCTTTAATTCCCTGTGTGCTATGTAACAACACTAAAGCTGTAATCCTTGCATTTATTGTTTTTTCCAACTTGATTATTTATTTCTGCCTATTGGCCAACCCTTTCTTCAAATACTGTCAAACATGTCACTACATCAACAACAATAACCTCAACTGCCAAACTGCTGACTCCAGTAGTTAAATCATAATTTATACATGTCACTTCTATTATTTACATTACTTCCCAAATAAGTTTTATGTTGAATTCCAGATTTTGAAACCACATTGCAAAGTACAGAAAATCTTCACTCTTCTCTTTTTCCTTCTGGCTGGGATTATCTTGTGCAGATGACATTTTTATTTTTTTTTTATGTGAAGGAGACTGGACTAATGTCCATATGCAAAGTCAGCCCTCAAATGGAGTCTCTATGTTGCTTCTTTCCCTGTTATGGTCATTCATTCGTTACAGACATTCATTCATTACACCAATGTGTCAGTTAAACTGCCGTACATCTCCAAGATGGTAGTGGAATACTTTGCTATCAGATTCAGTGTTTAAGGGAAGTTGTCTTGATTTGTATGATGAGGTAAAAAGCACCATATAATTTACTAAAAATTATTGTTTGAATTCAGCCTGGCTTACTAGTAGCAGAAAGTAAATTGCCATCTATAAACTCACCCAGCCCCTGTGTTCTAAGTTATTCTTGTTAGCAGAAAGGAGAAGAGGGCAAGGGCTGAATCACCATTTTGTACACCACCTAGGACAGAACTCTTATGTAAAAATTGGAATTGCTACACTTGTTGTGGAACTTTTTTTTTGTGTCCAGTGGCATGAGAGAAAGGACTGTAAATGACTACTGCAAAACTTGGAAGCAGATTTACATCTTTTAGATGTCAAGTTTTTCATCCGCATCTGTCCTTAGATCCCACATGAGATTAATCAGGCACTAGGACTGAATCCACTTTGGAGAAACGGGACAAGATTAAAAAAATTAATTAATTATAAAGTCATGGTGCACAAATTAAAGATTCTCACAGAGTTGCAGCATTTGTATACCATATCTTCAAAGCTGGAGGAGTAGCTTGCTCACTGGACTATGACACAGTACTGAGTTTGCATGTTTTAGAGTTGCAGTGATGCGAAAGAGAAGGGCTTTTTCACTAAATTTTGTTCAGTCAGTGTGTTTGCTTTACCAGCAATACTCTGAGTTGGCTGCGCATCTTGTAAAGCCGAAAGGGGAGAATTGACCTCTGAGTGAAAAGAGCCACCTCTCACAGCACCTCACTTACTTGTGCCTGGAAAGACCAGGCTGTTGCTTATAAAATGGAGGCTGCAATGTTCAAAAGCTCTCAGCTTGTTTATGAATCCTCAGATTTTCTGCTCACAGTACCAAGTCTAGACAGAGGATAGCAATCTACTAGTGCTACCAGCTACAGATGTCCCCTGTTTTTTTGTTGTTGGAGTTTTGGTGGTGGACCAAACCCTTTTGGACCATAAAGCATTAAGCTGCCGGAGTCAGACAGTGGCAGAGTTTCTGGGTTACTGAGGGCAGTTTTCCTGCAGGTGCTGCAGGAAGGTAACATAAGTAACGCTGGAACTGTTCAGGTCATCCCTGCACTGGGAATTTTCACAGTCTAACTTCAGGCACCTAATTCTGGTGGTGATGGGGCTGGAAGCTCCTCTAGAGTCAGTGGGACACCTATGCTTCCCTGACAACCTAGGCACCGAGGCTGCTGGCACCCAAGTTGGATGCCTAAAGCTAAACAGTGAGACTATTCTCTTTAGTCTAGTCCAACCACAGAGCAAAAGTCTACCAGTGCTGCTAAGTACCTCTTCAGCTGTTCCTTTAGTGCTGAGCGCATACCAGGACCCTAAATACATGGTGGAAGTCATCAAAAGCTGAGCATTAACACAGCTTCAACATCCTCAGGCATTAAATTAACACAGCTTCAACATCCTGAGACTGCAAGCCGTTATCAGAAACTCTTCCAGCAAACCGCAGCCTTTTTCTGGGGTTGGCTGGTGTCCCTGAGAGCTGTCTCTGTATCTCTCCCCTCCTGTTTGGATGCCCACACAGGAGCAAGAAAGCTGTGGTCTCAATCTCATGTATAGAGATAGAATATTTTTTCTTCCTATGCCTTTCCACCTGTTGATGAATTAAGAGCTTGTGCAACAAGGAATACCTAAAATGGGAGGACTAAAGATATCAGGCCTCATTTGTTCACGCACTCTGCTACTGCCCATAATGTGCTGCTGTGCAAAGTGCTCCTCTCCGGAGTCCTGGGAACCGCAGTGAGGAAGAGGATGAGGTTGTTCACCCTGTATGTTGCTGGAGCAAGAATAGGTGCCAAAGTCAGAGTCAGAATCCCAGGACCTGATATATCATGGTGTATTGTTAGCTGTGTTTGTTTTGGGGGCTTTTGGTAATTTTTCTTCTAGGTTTTTGTCTCTCTATTTAATTATCCTTTTCAGGACTGATTTCCTGACTTAATCTGAATGTGCATAAATCTCCACCATAGATTTATCATCTCTATAGAAAGTGCTTTCAGAGTGGTTGTGCAGCTTCCCAGAAAAGGGACACTGTTGGAAAATGAAGCTTTCAGATTCAACAATAAGCCTACTATTATGCTGATTTTTGCCAAGCTTTCCCTCACTTCTTTCCCATTTACTACAAGAGTGAGCTCAAGGCTTCTTTTTGTTTGTTTTTGAACTTCAGTCATTCTGAAGTGTTTACCATCCTGCTCAAGTCCACTCACTCTGAAACATTAGACACGACAAGATACTGCTGCATTGCTTCTGGAATCAGAATATGCTCAGTGTCTTTTTTCAACTGCATGTCTCTGAAGGTTTTAACTAGCCTGTTTGCCAATCTTAAAAAAAGTAAAAATAAAAATCTTTCTTGGAATATTGTACTTTGGCTGTCACAGTCATTTGAGGGCATTGTATTTTTAACCAAATGTGAGATCTCAGAGCAGCAGTTGAAATTATCTTTGATATAAATAATCTCATTGCAAAACAGATTTTTGTTTATATAGTATATAGTCTGCGTGCTCATAACCATTTAATCAAATTCAGGCATTGTCTGAGCAAACATAATGGCCATTAACTTACATGTGGGTTGTGAATTATCCTTTCTGAATTTGACCTGTAGCTTTGAGAGCCAAAAAAGCTGTACTCTGTGGTGTGTTGGGGTTTTTTTTGGTTTTTTTTGCTTGGGGTCACACATGCAAATGCATGGGCTTTTCTGTTTCTAAAAAAAATTTCAGTGTTGAATACAACTTTCTGCTGATAACATGTAGAAACCCAGCCTCTCCAGTTTTTTTTGGTCCATTGTGACCGACTGTCAGAATTTTTTGTAGTTATCATGAATCTTTCTCTTCTTTCCATGTTGATATTCCAATTAATGCTCTTTATGTCTCCACACAAGTCCTTTGAAAGGACCTTCTGTCTTTTTTTTGCTTGGCAGCTCTCTCCTAAGCTGAGCATGTAAACATCTATCTCCTGAAGAAATATCCCTGTTAATCACTTCTAGTGCCTCTCTTTGAACTTCTTTCCGTTAACGTTGCAGTTTTTAAGTGCAGTTAACAAAAGCCAGGATAAAATGTTATCAGTCCTTCTCCTGGCTTAAAAGAGCCATGTTACATTTATGCCCCAGATCAGCAACTGCTGTTCAACATGAGCTACGTAATTTGCTGTTTTCTGTATCTTCACCCTCAGATCTGTTGCCAGACCACTGTGACTGTACGAGCTTATTTCAAAATTTCTGTGTTGAATCAATTTCCCCCTTTGCGAGCCAGAAACAGTTTTGTGCCAGGGGAATTTCAACTGATGTAATTTGTTGCCAATTAACAAACTTTTAATTACTGATTCTGGTATTGAAACCAACAAATACATACATAGAGAGACACCTCAGCTCCCCTCCAGATGCCTTTCCTCCCTGCTCTGTGGTCGCTGCACATGGTACCCAGTCCCTTTGGTGAGGCAATGGGCCCCACCAAATAGCAGCAGGTGAGGCTTTGTAGCTCGTGCATTGGGCAAGACTCAGAAGACCTGTGTCTCATTTCTGCAGCTGGGAGGTTCTCTGCATCGTTTCTGTGCTGCTCTTATCTGCAAGCCAGGAAAAATGGCAGTGACCTGCTTCAGGTAGTACAGTGAAACTGATTGCTGAGAAGCAGTCCAAGAGAGGATGTGATGTTCATGATGTAACTGAAGCTCTGGAGTCTGTCGCTCTTGTGGGAGCAGTAGGTGTTTGAAGAAGCAAGGAGATAGAACAGTTACATAAGGATATATTTTATTACATTCGCATTCAGTTGGTTCCTGTCCCATCTGTAGCCCTAAGGAAAGCAATAGTAATCAAGTGGCACAAGATACAAAGCCATATCGTGTGTGGCAGTATGTTCTTCCCCTTCAGAAGCAATGAATTTACAAGTGTTGTGACATTCCTCTGGATTACTGCAGCTTGATAACTGATGTTAGATTATGACGCTTCAGTGTTCAAGGTCCTTTTCGTGACAGGTCACCAGCTGCTGGAGCTTCACTGTCAACTGGATCTCAGTTTAAAAAAATCTTTAAAGAAAAAGAGGTTGGCATTTTTAGCCCAGGTCGTTTCAGTGGTCTGGTCTGCATGGAAGTTTTACAAACTGAGAATAATAACTGATTACAGTGCCAAGATGGAGACAGGGAGGTTGCAAGAAAGTAAGAAATCATTAAGGTACCATTACTACCAGAGTTACTACATTGTACAGTTACACCTGGACTATCTTATAATCTTTGTCATATACACTGAGGTTTGGAAATTCCTTTCTTCTTTTGCAGATGAGAAACTGAGGCCCAGAGAAATTAAATGAGTTGTCTGTGGTCCCATCAGAAATATGACTACAGTTATAGAGGAAATATTGTGAACTGAGGATTTAATGCAAAATCCAAAGTCAGTCCTCTGACCTGGCCATCTCACTTCTAATATAGCCCAAAGGTTCCAACTGTGATGGTTAATTGTTGCTGATTATCATTTTGCCTTTTTCAGTGAATAACCTCTACAGAGGAACCGAGCACTGCAACATGTGTTGACCATAAGGTTCATACTGCTATTTGACATAAACAGAAGAGGAGAACTAAACTCTGGGCAGCTGGTGTCCTCTTTTTGAAAATGTAGGCTCAGCACACAGCCAAATATACTGCAAGTCAAGGCAGATTTGCATGTTTTCTGCAAAAATTTAAAAGCCAATGGAGTAATGCTAAAACTCCTTCAGCACTCATGTAGAATCTATGGTACCTCATCTGGAGATCAGCTTCTAGATGTTGGCCCTTTATTCCCTAGGAAAAAGTTGGCAGATGTTGCACCAGTCTCTGTATGGAGGGCTCCAGTTTCCTGAAGATTTGTTTGAGGCAGCCATTCATGAGCCTCACTGCGGAATATTCACGATCCCTTCTGTGTTCCCATTACGGCCTCTACGTTCAGTTGCTGTGCCTCTACTTTCGGTTTCCTTGTGCCAGCTTTTGCACGTACCTGAAGGCTTCCCAAAGCTGCTGTTCCTTCTTTATTTGTTTACAACTCAGCCTAGTACTTAGTGTTTTCCTCGCTTGTGTTTAGTACCCAGACAACTCACCCTCAAAACTGTCAAAATACACCATTTCTCACCAACAATCGTGGATGGAAAAAAAACCAACCCAAGAATTAATTAACTTCAGTGTACACAGGGTACAAAAACTTTATTGGAAAATACATGAAAAGTAGACCACTGAATTTTTATTTAACTTTTCTAAATTTACAGTTAATCTTAAATAATTAATTTTCTTTGTCACTACTTTTTAAAAAGTCAAAAGTAAAGATATGGAATGGAGCTGCAGCTCAGCTTTTTCTTCCCACAACACTGTAACAGAAAAACCTAAGCTATTTCTGACTGTTCTTATTTTTAGATGGTTCTTCATATACCATCTACCATCATTGAAATTAATGAGAAAATAAAAGGAGTGACCTTTGGCTGAGCGCATACAGTTTATGCATGAGCTAAACAGCAGGATCCTTTTTCATTCTTCTTTTTCCCACATTCTCTTTCTCCCTGCTCTCCCCCATCCAAATATAATTTGTAAAGCCTTTAGAGCCTTTCATCCTATGTGTTTCCACTCTGTTTCTTTAGAGGAGTCTCAGGTCCATGATTCACATCTATTCTCTTGTGCTGAAAGGTCAGCAGCACCCTTGTTTTATGAATATAATGCACCATTCTCTTGAACTTCAAAATCGTTTCCAAAACTCTCAGGCAAATTTCATACAGCTCAGGGTGCAGCTAAATGTCAGCAATAGTATAAAGAGCACTCTCAGAACACACATACAACCCTGGACATTTAAAGTTACATTGTTTAAAATAAACCTGCATTTACTGACGATCTGAATAGTTTCAAAGACGTGATTCCAAATAAATGTTAATTCTGAACCTGTGGCCTCACTGTAACATTGAATATCTAATTCATTCCCAGCTTTCTGCAGCAGGTGGACGCGCCTATTCACCAGATACTCATTCCACAAAGCCACCGCGGCTCAATAGAGTAGAAGCTGCCCAGCGAGATTCGCTTGGGCATCACATCACAGAGCGCTGTGTGCTATGACGCACCACACTGAGGTGGTTCTCTGCCAGCCTTGAGGAAATGTTGCCTGCTCTGCCTGCCGTGGAGGGTGGGTCAGAGACATACTCGCCCTAAATCTCACCTGGAATTATTTTCCGTGCTGCAGTTTGGCAATCCTTGGCTGAAAATACTAAGGACTGAGTGCTGCCTCCAAACTGTTTGAAGATGTAAGAAGTTATTTTTCTGGCTGAGGGTAGGGAGTTCAAGTAGAGACCAAGAGAGTCTCCTTTGAGCTAACAGGGAAAGAGGTACGCAATGATTTTGAGAGGAAACGCTGTAATTTTCCAGTGCTTGTGGCTCACATTGTTCACAACAATGAGCACTGATGTGTGTTTGGGTGAAGGAACTGCTGTTGACTGTGTAGGACACTACCAGATTACAGTTGCTTATGGAAAATTTATTCTGATTTTTTTAGTTCCAAGAGTGCGGTTGTACCTCCATATTCTAGTGTTTAAGTGGAGAGTTATCGCTCCTTTGGCTTTGTGTTAACAACCCTGACCATGTATTTTGCCTGGAGTATTTAGGTGGTATTTTAAAACATTGATTACTGAAAAACTTGTGGTAAATTTTTATATTGCGGTTGTTTGCCCGAGTATTCACAGAGAGGAAGATCCATATACTGGCAACGATTTATGTTGCCTGTTTCATTTTGCTTAGTGCGAAGTTCTTGAATAGGTCTTTACATGAGGACTAGTGGTGTTTCTGTGCGTCTCAGGCATTTATTTGTACGTGGCAGGAGCGGCACGCGTAAATTCTGAACTCGGTGCAGAAGTACATCACCGGAACCCGGGGGGCTGCTCTCCGTCCCACCTAACTCCTCCTGCCCGGCAACCAGGAGGGGCACGACACGCGTTGCGCTGCCGGAGCGGGGCTTCGGGCGGGTCACCCACCCCGCTGCCGAGCCGTCCCGTCCCGGGAGAGCGCCCTATCGCCCGGCTCCGTGCCCTCGTTCCTAGCCCGCCGGCGCTCACCCGCGCAGCGCCCCGCGGCCGCCTCGGCCTCCCTCAGGGCCGTCGCTGCGGGCCGGGGGGAGCGCGGTGCCGCCGTTGCTGTGGGCGGGGGCCGTTGCGGCCGTTACTGAGGCGGGGCCGGGGCGGCGCGCGCGTGCAGGGGAGGGGCGCGAGGCGTGTCCCCGCGAGCGGGCGGCGGTGCCACAGCCGGGACCCACTACCGGCCGCCGCCGAGCTCCGCGGGTCTGCAGCCTCCTCCTCGCTCTCCGACGCGGCGGCACGGCCTCGCTGCGGCCCGGCGGCTACCAGGTNGGGAGTTTCCTGCTGAGGGGTGCCGGGGAGGGAGGACGGTTGCCGCGGTGTCCGCGCGGCACCCCGCGCGCTGTTCTAACGCTTCGGGTCCCGGCGCCGACACCCAGCTGCGGGCGGGGGCAGGCGGACCCCTCCTGGCGGTACGGGGACCGCCGCCAGGCCCGGCCCCGGCCCCTCGGACCCCGCCCGGCGTGCGCCGGGACCGGCTCTGGGAGCGCCCGGCAGCTGCCCACCGCGGCTCGCCCTCTCCCGCCGCTCCGCCGGCCCCCAGGCACCGCCGGAGCCGAAACGGGGCAGTCCCGTGCTGTTCAGGGCTATTCAGTAACAGCCTTAGTCATAAATGATTAACTGCACGCCCGGGGAACAGGGAGCCGGGTCTTGCCGAGCGCGGCCGCTTATCCCCGGCTGTCTTCGCGGCCAGGCGCGCTGAGCCAGCGGTACGTTTGTTCCTGAAATGCTGCCTTACGTTTTCGCACGGGCTGTGAAGCGCTGCTGCGAGTGCTGACATACCACAAGGCAGAGACGAAGGGTGCTGTGCCCTAGCTACTGTTTCTGCACGTTATGCACCCGTTTGAGGATTTCGTTTATCTGCCCCAAGGTAAAAGACAATTGAGGTGATGGGGTTGGTTTGTGGGGGATTTTTAACATTCGCTGTCTTTCTTACTCTGCATGAAAAATTTAATCGTTAGGTGTGCAATTTGTTGATAAATAGCGGCAGCTAGCAATACTCTTTTATTCTCTATCAGAATGCAATGCTTCCTTTGTTGAGCTGTAAATGAATAGTGTAAGCTTCTTCCCCACCCTCAGTCTCATCATCCTGAGATGTGAATCACTTGTACTACCAGATTTATTTTCTTCGGGAGAGCTAAGAGGCACCACAGAAAATCCATATATTTCATTGCAGGACACATTCCCCTGGATTGATTTGGTTGATTCCAGCTTGAAAATGTGCAAATGCTTTATATGCTTTATGGCAGCTAATGATCTTCTGTGGGAACTCTTTTCTGTTAACTTCTAAACTTGAATTACTAGTGTATGTATAAAGCATCTTTCTTCTACTTCTTTGAGGTCTTGACGCAGTTATGAAATATTTTTTGAAATGTGATGATTCAAGGAAAGTAAACTAAAAACAGAAAGCGTAAAAAACTGCTGTGTGCGGAATGTCAAGGTTAACCAGGAATGTATTTGTGCTGGCCATGAAAGAAATCCTGGGTGGTAACCTGTTGAATGCCACTGACTAGAGTCTTTAAACTGCTGTGAGCAGGACACTGTGCCCTTGCCACAATTGTTTCCATGAAGGCAGTCAAACTGTGTAAATGAAGAATGATTTCCAGGTCAGAACAGGTTGATCAATTTTGTGAGGCACCATCACAACCTGCTGGAGCTGAACGCTGCTGCTAGTCAGTGAGTGTTCTCCCTCTAATTGTATTAGGGGACTTGAAGGAGTTTGGCCCTTTATGAGAACAGCAGGATCTGTTAAATGTAATGAGACGCTCATCAAGATACGGCTTGTATTGTGTCAGGTGCTGTATAAACATGTAAGGAGGTAGGGTCACAACTCTGGGAAATTTACTGTGTAAGAAAGTGTTATGATTAACATGGAGTAAATAAGAATAACCCTGAGAATGTTAAAGTGAAAGGTCTCTTTCCACAGTCCTTATGCCCAGGCAGATGCCTGAGAAGGAATATGTGCTTGAGAGTTACTGTTTTGTCTGACATACAGTAATGAGCCTAAAAAATTGAACACAAGCATCTCCAAGTACTTTCTGTGTTGAGGGAGGTTTGGTTCCAAATCTAGATCAGGTTTTTTATGTACTCTCTCACACAAAGAAATGGAAATGAGGCTATGTCAGGACACCTTCCTGCTATTTCCCAAATTTTGCAGAAATACATGTCCAAAACTGAAACCATTTCTGGCCTATTTTTAAAAGAAAGCACAACAAGATTCCAGTGGCGTGCAATGCATTTTATATTTTCTTTGAGTTTTGTTCTAGCAATGGTGGAAGAAAGCCATGCCTGGCAGTAGTTGTAGGCAAACCTGTATTTGGTATTAATTTCCCTAGGCTGTTATGTTTGTGTTCCTTTTCACACACAGATGTTGCCTCTGTTGTCATTCTAGGGACCGTATTTCCTAGTATGTTTTCAGGGACTATGTCTCAGAGGTCTTTGGACACTGTTAAGTAATGCTAGTCATGCAGAATACAAAAAAATCCTCAATCTTGTTCTCAAAACAATCTGCTGTGGGGCTTTACACATCCAAAGGAAAGGTCAAACTCCACTTCTCACTGTGCACTGGAGGATAAAGGTAAAGCTCTGTAACAACTTAGAGCAGGAGACCTAGGGGCAGTGAGGCTTTGCATAAAGATCAAGGGAAGAAAAATAACTTGTAGTTAACTTGTAGTTTAATATTAAGGATTTTATTGTCCATGTTACTCCAGGGAAATATGGCCCCATATCTATGTCTGGTGCTACTGTCTCTTCCATCCTCTATGTTTTTATGCACTGTCCCAATCCTTCAGTTTCTCTCTTCTTCCTCCTTCCTTTTTTTCCCTCCTCAGATGCTTCACCAGCTTTCTCTTGCAGTTTTTTCCTTTGCGTACAGAAATCAACAGTAGAGAAACAGTTAACTTTGATAGCAAAGTGCCTTTATTTTAGACTGGGCTTCTGACATCAGTTTACCACCTCCCCCTGCTAGTAGTTGTTTGAAAGCAACACTCCATAGCATTATTATATCAAAGAATTTGGTACTGGACTTCACTGAGATTAGCAGGATGCTGTGCAGTTCCCATCTCTTTGCCCTGTTTGTTTATGAACACCTTGAACTTCAAGAAGACAGCGCAATGGGTTTTTGCCTCTACTTCGCATTTGCAAGATTTTCTTTACAGTCTTAAGGACTATAAGCTCGCGTAAGCAGAGTGTGAGATGATGGGGTGTGTAGTTACCTTGAGGGTATGTTTGCATGGCACGAATCTTACTTCTTATGTATCTAAAAGTGGCGTAGTGAGTGATTCCCACAGCAAAGATTTTGGCCCTGGTAGTGCTGTCCTGTAAGGTGCCGAAGACCAGTTCCTTGCCTGATATAATTTGGTAGGGTGGACAGAAGAGCTAAATCCTACTTGCACCTTGATCAATGGTATGTGCAAAATACATTGCTTGATTTCAAGGAGGGTCATGGGAGCACAAGGAGTATAAATTCTGAGATGTAGCAAGAAGCTGGAGAGTGAAAACTGCCATTTTTTGACTGTTAATTTCACACTATGTGGGTGGAACAGATGGGTGAAGAGGGCAAGTCTGACAGCTGTGACTTTTGTTTCTGAATGGAAGTACAGTAATTCCCTAGTTCTGGATATGGATTAGAAGAAATCTGGCTTTGCTTATTAGCTCCCACTGTCTTTTCTGCTGAAAGTTTATCCATGTGAAGCTTGTTTAGAAACTCTGTAATGAAATCATGTGTGCAAATCCCATTTTGGGGGTGTGTGCATTTGCGTGTAAAACCTGAGAGCTGAAAATGTGATTGGGGCGGGTGAAGTGAAACATTCTGAGAAGCTGTCAGCAGATATAATTGACCCTTTTTTGTGAGACACTTCAGAAACAGACCTCAAAATTAAAGAGTCAAGTGCTGGTTTCTCAATATAAAAAATGTCTTTGTTGAATAGGCCACCATATGCTTTATGGGTGATGGCAAATTTGCTTGATTACTAAAGTGATTATTAAGCAACAGTGACAATGCTTTCAGTTATTATTGCAGTGCAATTATACTTTTACTACATCTTGTACCAAAAAAGCTTCTGATAATTTTCTGTTTAAACAAGGCAAATAGTGCTGCAGACCCTAATTAGGGTTTTGGAATAAAGTCAAAACTCTGCATGTGTTTTAAACTTCTCTCGTGAAACAACAATAATATAGAATGCCTGCCCATCTTTTTATAGTACAAAAGAGACTAATCTAAAAATATGCTCTGCATATGCATAGTAGGAAAGGGTTGTGGCATAACATTTTCAAAGTCGGTTCTTTTTTTGGTTTGCTCTTAACTGAAGCTATACAGTTTCTTCAAAAACCATGAGTTACAGATGAATCTGCAATACTTTGACTCCTTGTCCTTTTCCTTCAGACAAAAGGCCCTTTCAATCCGTTGTGGAATGGTCACTGATTTTCATGTGGTCATTCAAGAAAAGGATAATGATTGGCCTTCATAATAGGCCTTTCAGTACTCTTTCTAGTGGTTTGCTGACTGAAAAAAAATGCCTATGGCTTTGCACTGTGTCCAGTGTTTAAATTACTGATGAATCTAATTGCCCGAGTTCTGAAAAGGTAAGAGTTCAGGTGGCAAAGGAGCCACACCTGTTTGTGAACACCGGTGTGCTGCTGCTCAGGGTTAGGCTTGTGCAAACTGGTACGGTTTTATCTGATGTTCATTGACTGAAGGTCTGTTCTGTTTCTTTTTTTTTTTTTCTTTTAAAGTGGTAACTTAAACCTGGTGTTTCTGTGAACTGTGCTTTTGAGACAGCTGATGCTATTTTATGTTATGAGCAGTGTTGAGCAATGTTATCTGTTGGTGCTGTGCATGGCCAAGTGCACTGTGAAGTGACTATCCTCGAAAGTTGTGGGGGTGTTTTGAGTTAGCATTAAAGAAGCTGCTACCACTGTTGTGTTGACAGCGCAGTCTCGCCGAGTTGTTATCCTTCTGTGCTGGTAAGGCCGGCCTGCCTGGCAGTGTTTCAAAATAAACACCCCACATTCAGGGCAGGTAGGCAGGTGTTTGTAGTCCCAACCTTATGCAAAATCTGTGCAAGGATTTACAGTGTTTGACTGAATCTTACCTGGAACAGCACCAAAAGATAGTGTTTGTGCTATGAGACGTTTCTGAATGATGGTAGCTCTTCAGGATCCTGGTTGATTTTGTTAGAAACCTGTGCAGAGCTTGCCCTGAAGGTTCAGTGCTGGGGTGTGTGTCTGAGTGCTCTCTGTGGCACGTGGCTTTTATTGCTGCTGAAGACTGATGCATGGTGGCAGATCAGGACTTGAGGCTTTCTTATCCGTTTGGGCACATCTGCCAATAAAGAGTATTTGGGCTTTGGAGAACTCTAAGCTCAAGCATGTACTCAAATGGCTGTTTCAGACTGAATTACTTAGTAATATATAGAACTAGCTTTCAGTATGTACTGTCCTTCCTACACATGTCCAGTTTGTGGCTTCCACTTCTGCACTATGCTTAAACTATCCACTTTTAGTATTTAAATTACAGTGTTGTGTATGGTTCTCCATGTAAAATTAAATGCAATAAAAGCCTTGCACGTGCAGTCTGGGTGTGGTGGTACTTCTGAGTGAGACTGTGTTCAGAGACTGGTTTATACTAGAGGTAGAAAAACCTACAAGTCAAAAAATGTCATCATTGTGGCCCTTCTTTCTGTGTTGATAGAGGGAATAACTATCTTGTGCAGTAGTAATACTAGCCTATGCAGAATTCGATTGAGTGATCTTTAGGACTTGGTCTGAATGAAATGTTGCCTTTTTTGTAATTCTGTTTTCCAATAACAACTTCATGCTGGCTAGAAATTGTTTTGAGCTGGCTGGTTAAGCTGCTGGCATGAAGTTGTGCTTTGGTGTTAGGATCAGAGCTTGTGCTCCTTGCACTGGAGTTGATAAGAAGGATGGTGTGAAGACAGACTGTTTGCACAGCACTCGGGTGGACAGAGGCTTCTGCATCTGTTCCCACAGCTCCTGAGATTTCCCATGTACTGCAGCCACTTCGTTACTAGAGTGAAAGAGGGATACCTACTTCTCATCAAAATCCCCAAAGAACTCGAGGGTTTCTTTCTCCACAGTAGCTAAAGTACATTGTGTACAACCAGAGTAGAAGGCAGAAAGGATTGGGTGATTCATCTGGTCAACAGGTCTGAAACATAAGGAAAGAACAGCAGGAGGCAGTCAAAAGATCAGGTGTACTGTCAGATGCACAGAGCTGTTGTGTGGGCAAGAGGTGTATCTGCCAATGGTGCCCTGAAGAGGTCTGCAGTGCCAGGCAAATACAGATGAACTAGAGGAGTTGCTGTGGCTATGTAAGAGTGCCCAGAGGCGTGCAGGAGTGAAGAGAGCAGAAGATGGTGGTTGGAAGGAGCCCTGGTGAGGAAGGAAGGTTGGGAAAGATCCCAGGGGTCAGAAGGAGCTCTGGCGGTCAGAGTGCACCAGGTTTTTTTACCATGTCTGTTTAGATACTCAAGTGGGAACAAAAGCTTGTGAGGTGAGGGTGAAAGCAGGGAATTACAAAGAATATCTTTTCTGTGTGATGGTAATACAAGATCAGGGCTTCCCTGGCCCTGACGGGGTTTTCCTCAGGTTTGGCCATTTGGTTAAGGTTCTGATGGAAATGATGGGCTTGCAGCTGTTTGTATGTTACTGATTTAGAACCAGATTCTCTTGGGGCTTATGCGCACTGAAATCCACGAGTACAGAGTTTGGCCCATTATCATTGCTTCCTTGTCACTCAGTAAAAACAATTCTCCCTTTACTATCTGTTGCTAAAACCACATACCTGTCTTTAATATCTTTGTTCTTGTGCCTCATTGACCTACATATGCTGATTCTTTAACAAATTGCCGGTGGATTGGAAGGTTTTGCAGCAGGTTAGAGAACATGGTTGGCATAGAGTTGATTGCGATAGCTGCACTGACTTTTTAAAATGTGATAATTATTATTTTATCCTAAAAGAAGTAAAATAAATATCCAAACAGTGGTGTGTTGGGGAAACCTTGAGCTGAGCAGACAATCAGCTTTACATCAGAAGAGCTCTTGACTGTCTAGTGTTTATCTTTGTGTGAAAGGGGACTATGGAAAATGTTGTAATTTTTCTGGCATATGCTGAAGACAGGAAATCCTCAACATTGGTGGGCTTGCACTTTGTGATACTGGTATAAAATCAGTATCTTGCCTTATGATCTTTTTAAATATTTATTTTAAATACTCCTTTTTGTTGCATAGGGGTTTTTACGTTAAATTTACTGGGCATTTTGATACAAGATGGCTCTAGTGGTGTATTATTGGGTCTGCATCAGAGCATGGCCTGTAACTGCACAATTTTTTCCTGTCATGAGACACAAGCCCTTCACATGTCTGAAATAGGTACAGTATAGGTTCTCTGCAGCTAGTTTCTGGGGAAAGGATATTTCAAACAAAGGCTCTGTCAGTGCTCTATATGTATTAGAAGTTTTGCAGCACTTTGGATGTGAGTAGGAGTTTGGCTGTATGTGCTTAGCCAAGAGTACAGCATGAGCCAGCCAGCTGCGGAGCAGGCTGTGGCAGTGTACTGCTGCCTTTCACTCCACTTAGTCCTGTGTTTGTGTAATGCTCAGTCCTGAAACTTCTGGCGGCTCTGTGAGAGGGTTCACAGTCCACAGAGTGTTTTGGGATGGACGCTATAATGTGAAGTGTTGTATTTTATTCTGTAGTAAAGAGAGGAAGCCTACAAAACCAAGGAAATTCTGAACAAGGGCAAGCATTTGGCAGACTGGAAAGTCACTCTGCTGTTGCCTAATCTGGCAACAGATGGTCATGTATGCAAATGCATGCATTGCACTGCCATCATTTGACAAAGAATGATGGCTTCCCTTTCTCTACGCTAACAGGATGAGTTGAGGTTCCCATGTTAGCGTTTTAACATGTGATTCCCTTCTCTTAAATTACACTATCTGACCCTGATTATTTTGCCCATTACCCTTTAGATGAGGAAGGGTTGGAAACTTCTAATTGCCTTGCTAGTGTTGGATTTTCAGACATATTGAGTGCAGAAAGTTTTAATTTGAATTGTGTGCAATAGGTCCTCTGAAAATCAGGCTGTAGGTGAATGTTGGTACCTTCCAAAGCATTTTAATGAGAATTGCCAAAGAGCAAAACCAGATTTATTAAGCTATAACAAGGGTCTTGTTAAATGGAAGAGGGATCATCTTGCAGTTGCAAGGTCTATTAAACTGCAAAAAGGTTAGTCATTACCATTGTTGCATCATATTAAAGGAATGAAGCAATGTAAATGCAGTCATTAATTAAACCGAATAGCACACCTTTAAACTATCATTCACTATTAAAGTGAATAATATTTTCTTCCTTTTGGAGAGCAGTTCAGCCTGATATTAAAGATTCCCTTTCTGTAAATTAAAATAGAAAAAAAATCAAGATTACCGTTACTTGTGACAAAAAATAGACATTTTGTATCATGGGATAGTGCTCATTCTGGGCTGAACTCAACCTAACAGTCTCTGCATCCTTACTGAGCTGCCTGTGAAGCTGGAGCCCAGCTCTTCAGAAGTGTTTTAATAGAGGGAAATGGTCAAACAGCCTTGTAGCAAGGGCTGTTTTCTGCAGTGCCAAAAGACCTGGGCAAGGATAACTCATTTTGAACTCTTGGACTGTAAGGTAGGAGTGTGATGAAGGCGCTTCACCGCACATGTATGGGAGCAAGGCTCATGCAGAGCTGCATTCCTCCTGCAGGCCTTATGGCAGGCATGGGGAACCACTGGCAATGGTGCCAGCTGGCAGCCAGCATGGTTTGGGATGACTGTTGCTGAGTGTGCTGGTTTTGTTGGATTTTGTCTTTAAACAAATTTGGTACCGGACTCCATAAAAGGCTTTGCCTTTTGCTAGTTTAGGATTTTTCTGGGAGGGACCTCAGGGGCTGTTATAAACTACATTTTGAGACTTTTACATTGCATTACTGGCCACAGAAAAGAGTTTTGGGAAGGAATCTGCTGTTAATTGAAATGGAAGATATAGGGATATACTATGTAGGCGCTTGAACAGCAGATGAACTACTTAAGAGACAGGCCATAAATTCATAGCCCTCCATGTTAATACAAATGTAGAAAGATACTTCTTCATGGATTAAAGTTTAAAAAAGCCCAAACAACAAAACC
>VXBL01003188.1:0-56257 GCA_013400195.1 Aramus guarauna
GCAGAAAGCACCAGAGGAGAGTCAAGGTTGAACACTTGGGTTTTAGAGTCAGGGGTACAGAGGATCTGTGGCNATGCTTATGCCTAATAGCTGAGATACTTGTCCGTCCATACAGGTGGGGAATAGGACATATTCTCTTTGAGTCACTGGACCAGTTTCTCCACAGCGAAGATGACAATGGAAGAAGAGTGACTTTCTTTGTATTGCTGGAGTTGGCCAGCCAATTCATCCATCATTTGTCTCTCTCCATCTTTTCAGGTCATTATGGCCAATAAGCTGGGGTATCCACCCCTTATTCTATACCATGTATGTCATGCTCACATCCCACATTTTCCAAAACATTTCAATTAATCACCACTTTTCTTGTCTTTTGATATACAAACATAGATATCATTCCCTTAGTCTATGGGCTATACCTATAAAATGTTCATTGATGTTAAATGTTAAAAATCTTCTCTACACCACAGCCAGGCAGAATGGCCCTACCTGGAGTCTCTGGCAGAAAGCACCAGAGGAGAGTCAAGGTTGAACACTTGGGTTTTAGAGTCAGGGGTACAGAGGATCTGTGGCTTGCTACACTCCAACTGAACAAGAGATACTGGCAGCATAATAAGGGGTTCGAGCTGCTTCGGAAGTGGTTGGTACTGAAGCATAGCTCCTCCTGGCATCCCGACTGCTGGTGCTGGGCTGGGTGTTCCAGAGGGTCCCCTCTACACATCATGCAACTGATGCTAGGTGGAATAAGTGGGTTGCACTGATCACACAGCAGGCTTGAATAGGAAACCTCAGTCATCCAGGAATTCTGGAAGTGAACATGGACTGGTCAGAAGGCAAAGATTTTGGAATTATCGCCAGAGGAGGAGGTGAAATATGCTAAAGAAACCTCTCTGTATAATAAACTGCCAGAAAATGAGAAGCAGTATGTCCTGGTCACTGATGGGTCCTGTTGCACTGTGGGAAAGCATTGGGGGTAGAAGGCTGTTGTGTGCAGTCCCTTACAATGAGTTGCAGAAACTGCTGAAGGAGAAGGTGAATTGAGCCAAGCAGTGGCCACCTTACCTCTGCCTGGCCAACTCCCCCCCAGTCTATATACTGAGCATGGTGTCATATGGTATGGAATATCGCTTTGGCCAGTCTGGATCAGCTGTCCTGTCTGTGCCCCCTCCCAGCTTCTTGTGCACCTCCAGCCTTCTTGCTGACAGAAGCTGAAAAGTCCTTTACTTAGTGTAGACACTACAACTACCTAGCAACAACTAAAAACATCAGTGTGCTTGCAACATTATTCTCATACTAAATCCAAAACACAGCACTATACCAACTACTACAATGAAAATTAAGTCTGTGTATCTCAGCCAAAACCAAGGTAGGTGGCTTCTCTCTGACGTTGCAAAATAAGAGAGATAAGCCACTCAGGCTCATCATCATTAAATAATCTTAGATTACATTAGTATTTATGAAGACATTGAGATTGAAAGCCTTAAGGCTTTCTTGTATAAGTTTGAGAATTCAAAAGATGGGAAATTGTGAGGAGGAGATTTCATACACAATTATATGTCTGGATAAACATTCTAACTCTGTCAAGTTTTTTGCCCTATCTAGGAAAGCGTTGCTTAAGCCATGCAATTGATTTCCAGTAAATACGGTAATATTTTGCTAATTTCACAAAAGGGAAGAATAAAGCCAGGAGCCTGAAACGTACTGTTTAGCGGTTTTCAGGAGAAGATAATTGACTTTTTTCCTGAATCACTTCCTCCTTTAGAAAAGATATATTTCTTATATTGCATTGACTGTGTTTGTCATTGACAGTAAAATTCATCTGCACTACCTGACCCCTCATGACCATCTGTCTGTTTTGGCTGGCAGTGATGCCTTTAAGCACCGAGATGACCTCAGCCACTGGCATGCTATGACCAAGGTCATTAATCCAGCTGGAAAGCTTGCAGGAGTCATGCTGGCCCATGAAAAAGTTTTGATAGATCCTTTCCCAGGAGCCCTTCTGCCAGACCAAAGGGCCGGTGGGACTGTACCACCAGCAAATTGTGGGAATTCCTTTGAATGCTGCTTGCCTCTGAAAAGTAATAAAAAGCTTGAAAGTCTGTTTTGTATTTTTTTTTCACAGTAGACAGCTTTTTGGCTACTCATTTAGGTACATCTTAAATCCATTTTTCACAGTCAAACTATTGGGCAACAGGCACAAACTGGAACACAGGAAGTTCCATGATAATTAACATGACTTTTTAATAGTTTAACTCTTTTATCGTCTAATTAATTTGACTGTTTGCAAAAAAAAAAAAAAGTATTTTCAATATTCAATTATTTCTTCATTATGTTCATATCAATAAATGTAATAAATCGCCAGTTATCTTCTGAACTTCTTTACACGTGACCTAGACAAAATACTCTTTATTTCCAAAACCAGAAGGAACAGTAGAATTTCCCTTCATCTCAACTTGTTTTCAGCTTCAAAAAGTCACTCAGAAGAACTGTGGATATTTATGATTACCTTTGTTGCCTCTTTTCTTGTTTTTCCTGCCATTATTGCAGTCACTAGGCTAGTAGGCAAAACTTGCTCTTCATTATTTTAGAAAAGAAGCTGTCTGTGTTGGATAATCTTAAACAATAGACTTACTAGGTCATGTTTATCCTACAGATCATTTTTACAGAACTGAAGAAGAGTTAAAGTGTGCGTTATGAACATGAAACCTGCAGTATAGTGTAGGTTAGGATGATGCTGGAGCTCATTGTCCCTGAGATCCAGCTGTGGCTGATACCAACCTGTCTGTGTCACTGCTCCCGTGGAGCTCTGCAAGCCCCTCTGTGCTCCTTTCTTCAGAGTGGAATAGCAATGCCGTGTTGCTACACGAGCTGGCGCCCGGTGGGCGGCCGCAATTGATGGCACAAAGGTGCTGAGGACAGTGGAAAGCTCCATGCCCTAACGAGCCACCCACATCGTGCTTCTTCTCAAGAACTACTGCTATGAGAAAGAAAACCACACTTTTCCCACATGAGGTTAAATGAAGTTTTTTCAACGTGTCAAAGAAACTCAGTGTCTGGTTTGAATAGAGTTTTGCAAAGTGTCAATATTCAAAACTGTGGATGCGGGGGATGATACTTAGGGAAAGCAAAGGGACTTTTATTGATTTCTGTGATATTGATACTTGGCATGTTCTTTAATCTGTAGCAATTAAAAAATAAAATATCATCGTGTAGTTTTTAATTAAGATTTGAGTTCCAAGACGCATTCAGACTTATTTTGCTATAGAAAAAAAGCCTGTTCTATGATACCTGCTTTTTTAAAACATTGAATTTCTTTTATGATTATGACTAATTTTATTTCTTTTTATATCTTTAAGGAGTATGTAAGTGTCTAGGAAAAAGGAAATTCTGAACTGCCTTCAGTATTGATATTTTTTCTCCTAACATGGTGTGACATGAGACAACAGCAAAAGTGAGTTTTTCTTCTGGAGAGTTCTTCTTCTGGAGAGAATTCAGAGAAGTGTGAAGGTAGCATTCATAGGGATGACTTTCATATGGAGTGGGGCAACCTGCCAGAGACTGTGTCCCATGGGAGAAGTGAAGCAATGGCAAAAGGCTGATGGGAATTCTTGAATGTACTACAGCAGCAGCAGTGGGTTAGAAAAAATCCTGGCCTCCAGGAAAAACGTATTATCTCACCATACTTTGTGGAATATGATCCCCAGAGTAAACTACACCATCAGTCTCCCTCATGGTGGAAAATATTTAGATCTGCATTTCTGAACGAGGTCTAATATCAATGGTGCCATTTTATGCTTAATAAAGCATACCTCACTCCAGTAACCTTCTGCCTTTCCTGCACTTAATTTTATGAAATGCTTCCTTCTCTTTCTCTCCAGTCCACCTTCTTCTCCCAGGATCTCTGGAAGGAATGCAAAAGTATCTCATTCACTGCAGCCCATTTATTCACCAGCCCTTTTGGCCGCAGGTTTCCCAGTAATGCAGGAACAGTCAATTAAGTGTTCAGGAGAAGTCATGAGCCTCTTTCAAATTCTCTGGGGCAAAGGGGAATGAATGAAGAGGATTAGAAATCCATGGAGGAAGCTGAGAGATATGAATTCATATGCTTTTTTTTTTGCCAAGGATAAAGATAGGAAAGGCTAACTATGTCTGTGCCTGTAAAATTCTGGATGGAAATTATTGTTCTTGGATACTGTACATCTTCTAAAGTGTTTTATCTTAAGTCAGCAGACCCACCAAGCTATTGCCCCACATATTTCATACCCCCCCTTGACTTTCCAAAGCTTTTGTGAAATGAAGCAGATGGGGCTCTGGCTACTCTGCCCGTGGCTGTTGGGTGTGCACAGTGCCCATCTCTAGAGGCAATATTTCCTCACAGCTGGAAGAGCACAAGTGCTGAACAGCAGAAAAATCATTGATCCTTCTTTCACGGTTTGTGAATGCACAGTACAAAAAATCTGGGAGAGATCCCTTTTACAAGCTGGCAAAATAGTTTCCATTCATGGGCTTATAGGGAAGTTTTCTCAGTGATGTCTAGGAGCAGGATAACAAGGGAACAGTTAGCATATTCCAACTAAGACGGCCTCACAACCATTTTTTTTTTCAGCTGAGATATTGTTTTCTTGTTCACATGCGCTGTGCACGTTCATCAGGCAGGATTAGCTCTTGGTGTAAGCCCTGCCGATGTCAGTGAATTTACACCAACAGAAGTTTGGCTAAGCTGCTTTTCCACGCTTAGAATGACCTCAACAAGCCCCTGAGATTTAGGACTTTCTCATTTAAGTGCTGCTTATGAAATCAAAACAATGCCTTCAATAGAATAAAAGCTTTTAAAAGAAACAAGAGAAAATACTCCATGCAGTAACAAATAAAAGCAAACAAGCTACTTTTAATGTGGACATTGATTGATCAGAAAATGTTTCATTTCATATGAACTGTAATAACTGACTATTAACTCTGACAAACTTCTAAAAATGTCTGGTTGTCTTCCTGCTCAGATTAGCACCCATTTCACTAGCAATACAGAACCCACTATGTCTGCCTGGCATGCATAATAAGCATCTGTCAGGATATCTGCATCTACAATTAAATCCTGAAACTGCTGTATAGTTTCTAAACAAATAGAAGCTGAAAATCTGGATGTTTCTATCCTGATAATTATTTTGGGAATTTGATTGCCTGCAGGCCACAGGGGATTACACCTTGCCCCATTGTGCATCACAGAGGGCACTTAAGCTGCATGACCATTAATTTAATCACCCTGAAGTTTACCGCTGGGAAAAGGAGGGCAGGAAGGGAAGGAGACCTGAGAGGTGCACAGTAGTGATCCATTGGTTGCCCACTCCACAGAAACCATCATCACAACAGGCATTAATTGACTCCCTTGTTGACAGTCTCCTCAGAAGATTGAATTCATTCCAAGCCTAAACTGGTCTAATAAAAGTATTATCTTTGTCCACAGACTTTGCCTCCTATAATTTATATTCCTATACAGGCTTTTTCTGATGGGGGTGGTCCCTCTCAGGTAGCCCTGAGGCTACCTGTTTTACAGGGATGTTTAATGAGACTACTCATGCAATGGAGGGGTAAATGCCAAACTTCCTCTCCACTGTTGTCACCCCAAAACCTTTCAGGGCATTCAGTTCATGTGCCAAAACTGCATCATGATTTTTTTTTTTCCCTCCAAAATATATTTCAGGTGAAGAAAGAAGTCATTTAAAAGAAAAAAAAAAAAAAGAAAAAAAAAAAAAAAAAAAAAAGCTCTATTTAGGTTCCTAGACACAGATTAAATACTTCACTTATCACTGAAGTTTATTTTTCAGTCTCCCAAATGTCATTCAATTTTTTTTTTCTGAAATGTGTACTAGATTTATACCTTATCATTCATTATTATACATAAAGAGCAAATTTTCAAAAGTGGGGATATTTCTACAGAGAGCTTTTCAGTGTGATTTTCTACAGAGATCTTTTCACATATTTATGCACTCTAAAAGGTAGAAATGTCCATCTGATCTGATGGCAGAACAATATGCCAGATTCTTCCAATTACACTTTCGTTAAACTGCCACACTTCTGTTTGGCTAAAATATATTTTAAAGAAAGGCAATCAGTCTTGAAAGGAAGTTGTCAAGAAATGCAGAACTGTTCTTTACCTCAGTAATTTATTTTGAGGATTGAGTTACTAACCACTCTCCTAATGACATACGAGTGCCTTTATTTTTAATATAAATTTGTGTAGATTTAGTATCCAGACTTTTAAAGCAGGCTTTTTCTATTAAAGTACTATTTTTCTATTATTAAAAAAAGTTGGTATTGTATTTTCTTGGAGGTATTCCAGTACTTTAATTAAATAATGTCTCAGGCTTCTCTTTTGATGAAGTAAATGGACTTGCTTCCTTAATTATTTCTTCTCCTTGCATTGGTTCCTCAATTGAGATTTGGAATTGTTCTGTGATCTCTTTTCAGTCTGTCAATCTCCCTTCTAAAGTGCAGACATCAGAATGAGCTGCTGTACTCCACTTTTGTTTTCACTGATGACCGTGCAGATACATAATGCCAACTTTTTTCAAAATAATTTGCTGTTCACATCAGCTTTCTTGGGTGTATTTGGCTGTCAGTCCTTCTGGAAATTGTGCCACTTCTATATAAATGACTTGCTTTAGGCATACAAAGTTGAAAATACTGGTATTCACTCCAAGAAACTAATCCAAAAAGGAGCTCGATGTAGACAGAATCTAGTTTGCCCAGGGACATCTATTGACTTTAATGAGGCTTTATACAAGCCCAAATGCCTTCCCAGGTGGAAATCCATGAATCAAATTTGAAAATATTTAGGATCAGTAATGGGAAAAAATGAAGGTAAGAAAAGAGACATATGCTGAAAAAAAATCATGCTCAGATAGGAAGCATTGTGATTCTTCTAGTTTGAAGATTCCCTTTTATTTTATTTTATTTTATTTTTTGCTTGTGTATGACTAGTAAACAGATGACTGATAATCTGTAGTAAGAAACAATACAAAGGAACCGGAAGACAAATTCTATAACTAAATTATAAGGTCTTGATGCTTGTGCTATTAATTTCATTTCTTTAGAAGCATATATGTCAGCTAAAGCCAAGATTTTAACAGTCACACTGTATTTTCATTTGGAACCTATTCATTGGAAACTGGTTTTGAAAGTGGAAATCAATTTGAAGAGTACCTAATCTATTACTTTCATCTTCAACTCCAATGGGAAAAGAACTTAGAAAAAATATTAGAGATCACATGGAAACTTAAATCAATTTGTTAATCATTTCAGAACATTTATAAAATCTAAATATGAAATTTATAATATCTAAATATGAAAATTGAATTCTGATACTGATTTTGAGCTGCAGTTTCAGCAATCCATGGCCAGAGGCAAGTGAAAGGTGGGAAGTAAAATTAAGTTTCTCTGTGTGATGTTGTCTAACTATCTTTTGTTCTGCTTCAGAAGTCAGGAGTACTATACGTACAGGACATAACATGAAACAGTAAGGTATGAAACTGCATTTACTTCACCACAAGATTTAAGAAGTTGCTAAGATTCATTAATGGCAAAAGAAGCAAGACTGGCTTTGAGTTCTGGAGTAACTTTTAAAAGCCCAGAGAAACAGCTTCTCTTTCTGTAAGTGCAGTTTATATCTGCCTCAGACCCACAGTTTTTGCATGACAAAATTAAATAAATATTGAACTCTTTAGCCAGGTTGTATTCTTCTTGCACCAATGTAGAAAGCCAATGCAATGAATATGCCTCTGAAAGTAGGAACAAATTACAGCCAAGTTAGGTTGGTCGTGGCACTTACAGTTAAGATTCACTCATTTGGCAAAACCCTCAGCTTTACTAAAATACATTCAGTGAACCTATGGACTAAGTGGAGAGCACATTTGCTTTCCCTCAATTTAGGAGATCCCAGGAGATTTATCTAACTCCCAGTAAAATTTTAAATCTGCTTCCATCAGTCAAGAATAGTCAGGATATGTGGAGAAGGTGGGTAGAGGGTAAATATATCTGCTGTAAGTGAATGACTAGCCTGTAAGTAAAGACGTTCTTGAAGTTGAAGGAAGTTGTGATTTTCCAAGGCATTTTGGGACAACTCATGTGTGTGAGCTGAGTAAACCCAACAGGGACTACTTTTGAAAATTTCACCTGTTCTGCACTGGTTATTTTCTTCCTTTTGAAGTAGGCTACTCAAACTTTGAGAAAATTGAAAGGGGGAAAATGCCTAAAAATGTCCCTGGCAACTAAACAACTCTATAGTTCTATGTGAAATCTGAACTAATGTAAAGAATTACTTGACTTAAAATGAATTATAAAAGCTTAAAATAAGGTAATGATATTGTAAATCTTTGCTCAGGTGAATAAATTTTGCTTTTTTGGAATAACAATTTTACTATGAAAATGTTCTCATTTCTACTGCTCACAGCTGATGCCCCAAACAATAAACATCCATTAATAGACCCTATCTAATAAATAAGGTCTATTCTTGTTGTCAGCAGTGACCATTAGGGATGATGTATCTTATGATACTACTAACCATTAGGGATGACGTATCTTATGATGCTATTATGATTTTTGACAGGACATCACAGAAGTGTGAGATCATTTCTGCAACATGTCAGAAGCTGTTGTGACCGCAGAAGAATATCAATCTAGAGCTGGATTTAAGATGGGAAAATAAGCTTTTCAATAATATCAGTAGCGAATTCATATTAAGAGTCTGAGATCACTCTGTAGCATTGCACAATAACACATTATTCTACAATGTGTTACAACACATTACAGCAACATAGTTTTTGCTTCTTTTGGTTTATGTAAATAAGCAAAAACCTATTTTAAAGACCTCAGGAAGATAAGTTTTATAATAGCAGCTTGTAGTGAAGCTTCAGTTTGCTATGTTTATAAATATGTTTATATGTTAATAAAGAATGGAAATTTGTCACCAAAACCATCAGTTTTCTTCTGTGCCACTTCTGCAAATATTTACTTATGAATTTATTGTTAGGTATGCATGTGTTTGCTGAAGGTCAGGTGCTCAAGAGCTTGGACATGTAAGAAATGTTGTTCCAGAACAGAATAATTGTTCAGCAATTTCCATATCCTTTTCTAGCAATGGCCAGTGATGGATGCTTCACATCTACTTAATGGTGCAATAATATATCATGAAGATATGATTGTCCTTATCCAACACAGTTGTAGCTGAGGAATACTGAATCGTCAGAATTGCTAATACTAAAGCTGTGTCAGGCATTGCTCTTTGGTGGTAAATGCTTTTTTTGCAAATCATTCTGACTCTGCAGTGTTAGACCAGTTTTAGAAAGGAATAGCTCTGCTGAATTCAATACAGTTTCACCAAAGCATTGGATGTCTAGGAAGCCAAACTTCACTTTGGGAACAGACGATGATTCTGGTTATTCATGATTTCCAATGTCATTTCCAATCACAGATTTCCGGTGGCGTCAGGAGAAATGTATGCTCATCCTTCTAACAGCATGATCAATTCTAAATACACATTTGACTGTAGACACCTGGTACTCTTGCTGTGTTAGTGTTAGCATTGATGGACAATGTAGCAAATGTGGGAAGCTGGAAAAGACAAACAGCAGGAACTAGATGAAAACTTGACTAGACTTCAAGAAGAAAAGGTGAGTGGTTTTTAGCTATTTGGTTATGTTCCTAATAAACAATGAAAGCAGATAAATAGCTTCTACGTTTTAGTAGAATGTAACGCAAATTCTTATTCTAATCATTGCGAACATGAACAAACCAGCAATGTGCTCTGTCAGCAGCTGTACTGTGCACCTAGAGGTAGAGCAGAGGTAGAACTTCAGGTATTTTTAAAATTGTTTCATTACCAGACCAGGTGTAGGAAACTGAGGTTCAGATTCAGTAAAACAAAGTCAAAGGAAAATGAAATGGAAGGGGACTGTTAGTCCACTTCTCTAGGTGTACTTATTTTCTTTCTGGCAGATATTCATCTAGCCTATTGCTAGAAACCTGTAAAGATGATGACTTCCAGACAATTTATTCTATGCTTTGCTGTCCTTTTCTTTCTTCATGCAGTCTACCCTGAAATCTAACCTTGATCTTGCTGCGTTTCTCTATCTTGGAAAGGAGAAAATACTATTTCATTTTCTCCTTGATTTCTACTACATGCTTTGAGACCATTGATTGTTCTACCTTTTCTCTCAAAGCTGGACAGGCTTTATCCAGTCAAGCTCTCTTTTGAGTTATGGTGTCTGATTACTCTTGTTGCTCTCTTCTGAACTTCACTGAAGAGATTCATATTTTTTTCTTAGGTGACAGCTCAAAACTTGGCAGAATGATACAGCCCAGGCTCTTCCAGTTCTGAACAGAGAGAGGGATTATTTCACATACACTTTGGGCTATGCTGACAGTATGATGCTGGCATTTCTTGAAATTGTCAGCATGTTTAACCACTTATATAACTCCTAGATGTTCTGCCCAACAAGTTTTCCTTCAGTCTGCATTTCTCCGATTCAGCTTCTGAGAGTATTTGTTGCACATGGTCTTAATGATGCTACTATATTACTGTGTTAGCCACTTGTTCGTAAATGTCTTAGTGAAAACTAATGCCAAACCCCAAAGCATATTTCAACTTTCTCAGTCTTATTTCTTAGTAACTTTCCTTTTTCAACTATGATAACACTTCAGATTTTTGGTTCTAGGTACTTGGTGCTTTCCTGTTGTCATTAATGTGTCCTGGCAGCTTTCAGATTTTTTAATGGCATTTCGGACCTTGACCTTTCTGACCTGACCTTTGCATGTCTGTATGTTTTTGTGCTATTTTATACCTGTTTCAATAACAACAATTTGTTTTCATTTTTTATGTGCTTCCTTCTTGTGTATGAAGTCAATGAAGAGTTTGTAATTTTTTTCTTACTACACTTATCCTTCCTCTTCTTTTGGGATAACTTTAACCGAGGTCCTTAGCATCTTGTCTTAGAGAGTAGCCACCTATCCTGAGTTATCCTTCCCATGCCTCCCATGAAGTTTACACAACAATTTTTTAGTTCATTTTGATCTTACATCTTGAAGCTTTATGTTTTCTATTTTCTTATTTACCTTCCCTCTTTTCCTAAGAATTGTCAACTCTGTCACTTCACAGTCACCTTTACAGAATTTGCAATCCATCTTCAGGTGTTAACTCATACTTAGGATAAAAACCTCACCTTTTGGATATCAGACGTAGTGATAAAGAACAATATTCTCTGTAACTCTTTTACTTACCTTCTGTTTCAGAATTCTGTAACCAAGCTCTTCCAGAAACATTATGGACAGTTTTTGATCTGCATCTTCTGTGTTTGAGATATCTAAATAGTTAAAATATCCTATTGTGTCAGGAGTAATACATCATTTACTCATGAAAATTCTCCTAGTTTCTCTGTTGTAGATTCCCATGATTTATCTTTTCTATTTTAATATTTGGGTCCAATTCCCTCTTCATTACAGCTAATTTTTTAAAAATTTTTGACATGAAAGGGAAGTATTTTTTTCCCCTCCTGTCTGTCTTTCTTAAAGAAACTTTACCTTTCAGTCTTGCATACTGTTGCACCAATATTTTGGAATGACAGTTAAGTCATAATCTTTTTGGAGAATAAACTTTACCTTTACACTGCTAATAATTCTTGCATCTGAGAAATTCAGCAGTTGACCATTTTTTCTCCTTCTTGTCTGTCCTATGCTTCAACTCATAAATAAATTATTGAAAAAATAAAGAATTAAACCTGCAATTTTATAGTAGTGTAAGTTTGACTCAGCTGTCATATTTAACAAAGGAAATCCAAGAAAAGATTATATAAGTGTATATCCAATAGTATCTACCAAGAGAATCTAACATACACAGGACATGTCAGCTCTATTGTGCATGTCTTCTGCCCCTTACTTTAGGATTTAAAGATGCCAGTAATCTCTTCTGAATGCCCAGATAAACGTATACTCTTCTTTTTGGCAGGAAAAAAATGCTGAAGTGTGTGGAAACTTTGGTGTATGGTAGCCCTGGAACTCTGCAATTCTGCTGTAATAACTGAGTAAGACTTCTGAGAACAAAACTATAAAATCCAGAAGAAAGGCAGTAGATATTTTCTAATAAATCTAGACACTGCAATTTTTATTTTTTTTTTTTCATTCCAGAAAAAGATAGCATAACATTGTTTTATCTCTTCCTGCTATTTGACACCTGCACACTTTATACTTCTGGAAAGAAATGCATATATTTATTTAAACAGAATTCTTTTTCCATTTATGATACTCCGTGCTGAACTACTCAGGCATCTTTCTATGCAGGATGCATTCCAAAGTTTTGCTTTGAGCATTGTTTTATGACAGTGCTGTTCCTCAGTCTCTTCTACACAGTATTGCTGCACTTTCATAACCACTCATCTTTAGTTCCTTTCTTCTTCGTTCCGTCTAAACAAAACCCTGATGTAGGTGTAGGCTAGTCAGTGAGGTCTGGAAATTAAGTCCTCTGGTTTTGATTAAGATTTCCAAACAAAACTAGATTTTATTTTCTATCAGTTCTGTGCGATTATGTCTCTTTGTTGAAAGTTTTAGTTATCAACTTGAAATATTAACCCTCTTCTAAACAATGCAAATGAAAAAAGAAAATAAACTTATACTTTAATTACATAAATGAAAATATGATCATGTCTTTCTTTTAAAATATATGCAGGGCCTGTTGTTGAATTCTTCTGAGGTCCTCTTAGTGGAGAGAGAAGAGATAAATGTATAAGAGATCACCAGATAAGAGGAGTTCAAGGACCCAGAGGTAAGTTGTCAGATAATGACTTGTACAGGTGATGGAGTCTATTAGTTTTTCAAGTCAACTGTGGAATTTTTTGCAAGGCCAGGCAAAATTTCCTTGATGAAGTAAAAACTCTGGTGTATAAAAATGATTTAATTTGGTATTGGCATTTGATCTAGATCCTTTTTAGAAGACTCTGCCCAGCTGGTTTGCAATAAATGGTACTAGTCTGCTGTGCATTGACTTCTGGTTTCTAGGGCGTATTCAACACTGCATTACATTCAAAAATCTCCCAAATGAACAAATAATCAATACTTTAGATCCAATATTTTGTATGTATACTAATTTTACAGATCTGTGAAATTATTTTCAGAGTTTTCATTAGTATTTATTTCCCTTTCTCTTGCAGTTTAGCATATTGGAATACATCTGTTTCAATTCAATGCATGCTCCTATGTATTTTGCTCAGTGTTTTAGGAGGGTATGGGTACAGCTAAAATAAAATAAAAAAATTTTTAATTAAAAAAAAAATCATGATTAATTTTTCATGCTATTTTAACTCAAAGGTGAGATCTCAAGTTACTGGTTTGCACAGCCATGTTATACTGTTAAATGATTGTGGTACTAGTAGCAGAGATCAATTGATGCACATTTGAGGTTCCCAGGGAAGTTGATGGGAAACTTCCCACAGATCAAAGGCAGTTTGTGGTTCTAAACACATTTACATGACACATAGTATGAAAATTCCAGTACTTCAAAGATTTATACTTGTATTTTCCCACTGTTTGTCTTGCCATGGGTGCTGATAGATTACTCCCCAATGGTGAAAAGAGGTTGTATCAGCTGTTTGTGAAAAATGGACTCCTCTAAGGAAGAGAAAGAGGTAATACATTTTGAAATATGACATGAAATCAGGGTTGCATTCATTAACAATGTAAAAACAGCTCATATCTGTGTATAATTAATTAGGATGTCCTTCACAAACCAGTTCTTATAAAAGTGTTGGCCTAGGTCAGTACTAAGGTAGAGTGTATTAACTGGATACATTGACTTTAATGGAGCTATGGTGATGTAGAGCAGGCAGGAAATTGGCTTGCCACCATGATGTTGGGAGTCAGAGACTAAAGCCAAATAAGCATTCAATCAGCTAAACTATAACTCTGGTGCAATTTAGGGAGCTCAGCTCTTCAGACTGATCCACAAAATCTCTGTCTGACTGCTTAGGTCCTTGATGTGCCAATAGACTTTTTGTCAGCAAGGTTAACTAGCTCCCTAAAATGTAGCTGTATGTGGACATTGTTGTTTAAGCCAGACATAGCAATTTACTCCTTCATCTTAACCTAAAGCCATGAAATCAATTTGCAAATGTAACTAGACACATTTTAAATTGAAGAAGTGTGTGTGGTGGGTTTTGTGAATCAACAATATTTTTCACGGAGCACAGAATTATGGAAATTAAAGTTTCTCTTCCACAAAGGTCCTTTAATTCAACCTCCAAATGGAACAGATGCCCATTTACACTGGCAGGGAATTTGGCTCATACCAAAGAAACTTACAGTGACCCATTTCTTTGGTTCTAATAGGTTTCTTGTACACCTTAAGGGTATGCTGGACATCATTGTTCTCCTTGAAATCCCAGCCAACAGATAGGAAAAGAAGTTCAAGAAATAATGCTCACAGCAAGCAATTAAAAGAAATACAGACAACGCTCAACCAAGGTACTTGTCCTTCCTACTTCTAAGGAAGGACAAGTTGTTAACAGCCGGAGAGAATTCCCTAATAAAGTCAATTCTGAATAATAACTTGAGAAGCTCACCTCTACCACACCCACAATTTATACAACCTTGTTGTTGAATAGAAGGGGAAATGTTTTTCGTTGTTTTAGTCAATTATAAAATGATACAAACAGAAATATCAAGGGGGCAATTTTTAATCTGTTGGGTTTGCTTCATTCTGGACATCTAAAGTGATATGAAAATAAGGTTAATTGCCTTCTGTCCTGGACAGCTTCCCACCAGTCTCTGACCTGCATGTAGGCGCTGCAAGAAGGATGTGGCTACAAACAGCAGTAGCTGCCACTGTGGGGTGGTTTGACAGACTACGATCTTTGAGCATAAGTCAAGAGTTACACAGAGCACTTCTATGCACACCAAGCTCCCATTTTAACCTAGATAGATATCCTAGATAATATGGGAGCTTGGCATGCACAGAAGTGGGTATGTACCCACTTTCTGTTCCACAGCAGTAGAGATAGGAAGTTTCTGGCATCCATGTTTTATTCTCTGTGGGGGTACTGCTTTTGGGTTTCTTTACATTTCATCTGTCTGTAAAGAGCTGTTGTGACAGCGGACTCACATTGTTTTGGCATTGTTCCTACCCATTCTTCAGGTGTTTTCCCTAGAGTTTTGAAGTCTCATTTCCTCCCCCTTTTATATTTGGCATTGCCTATCAGTCTTCGAAATCAAACAATCTGTATTGGTCCTATTTCCTCTACTGCCAATGTTCTCTTGATCTTTGATTTGATGGCTTTTAACTCCTCTTTGATGAACTTTTTCTTCGGTATAAAGTGTATAGATTCCCATTTAATTTAACTTTTGCTTCCTTATGATGTTTTAGTATGTGGATTATAATACCACAGAGCCAGACGCATACTGAGGGAAGGCAGGGTTAAGAGACTCTAGACAATACAATAGCATTTCATTGCAGTGCAATACAAGCAACTAGAGCACCAGGAAATCCATGCTACAACACAACATTTGCATCTCTGAATTTGACACTGCATCTTTTTTTAATGTTGTTGAGAATGTCTACTTGTTGGAGCTCTATGTTAGCTAAAAAGCCAAATTATAAAATGCTCAATTTTCATTCATGTCTGCACTAGTGAAATGAACTTTCAAGGAAAAAAAAATTAAAAAAAAAAGGACTTTTGAAGAGCTGGGAAGCCATGCCTTAAAAAGCAACCGCAAGTCTTTTGGGGGCAAAGGTACATACACAGGATGAAGAAAGCAGAGAGACATTTTTGCTACTAATGCTGAATGAGAGAACAAAGTAAATTCAGCAGGACTGCCAATACAGCCTGTTATGTATGTTCTCTATAATAAAATTTGAGAGAGACATTTCACTATGGTTTCAAATGACTTAATTGTACCATTAACTCTATAACCTTGCACTAAAAATAACCAATGGTTCATGAAAAAATCCCTTAAAAGAAATAATCCTAGAAACTTTTCATATGATATGGTTTTCAAAGCTTTCCTCCAGCTATTAATTGTTATTTAGTTCAACAATATATATGACTTGTCACTACATTTAATTACATTAATTATATATAATGATTCTGACAAAAGACATACCGCTTCCATTACCCAGCAAAGAAATCACTTCATCTAAGAAATGAAAAACTGCAAGGTGAAAGAAAAGGACATCAAAGAAAAATAGGGAAAAGACAAAGAAAATTATAAAGAAAGTGATGATGAAGAGGGAGAAAAAAAGAAAGGAAAGAGACCAGGACAGAGAATCAGATTAATTTTTCATGACTTTTATTGTGTCCTCTTTGTTTAATAATTTTTTATTCATAGATAATCACAATTGTTTGCATTTCATATACCATTGCTAGAAGACATTCTCCTTCCTTGTGGACAACATCGATAATGTGTCTTCATAAATGTATCCCAGGGTTGAGTCAACTGGGAAGACTACTAGGTGTTCAACATTTTTAAATATTAGTTAGCATCAGAGTAAGGCAAAAAAAATAAATAATGTTATTATGGCATACGGCAGAAGTTTTATATTCTCAGCCATTTTTACTGCAGTTCCAGAGGAAATACGGTCAATGTCACTAGGCATTTATAGGCACTAGAGAGAGAAATTTTACCACAGAACTATTTGAATGCAATTTTAGCACCCATATAGACCAATAGGTGCTTGATTACCTAACACATTATATATAGTAGAAATGACTTTTTTTTTTGTGCCTCAGTGTGGTGGCTTGACCTTAGCTGGATGCCAGGTGCTCACCAAGCCACTCTATCACTCCCCCTCCTAAGCCAGATGGAGGAGAAGAAAAGAAGATGGAAAAAGTCTCATGGGTCAGGATCAAGGCAGTTTAATAAAGCAAAATCAAAGATCATGTGTGGAAGCAAAGGAAAAAGAAAAGATTTATTCTCTACTTCCCGTCAGCAAGTGATGTCCAGTCACTTCCCGGGAAGCAGGGCTTCAGTACATGTAGCAGTTGCTCTGGAAGACGAATGTTGTAAATAACTAATGCTCCCCTTCCTTCTCCTTTCTCTTAGCTTTTATTGCTGAGCAGATGTCACATGGTATGGAATATCCCTCTGGTCACCTTGGGTCAGCTGTCCTGGCTGTGTCCCCTCCCAAGACCTTGCCCACCCCCAGCCTACTGGTGGTGGTGTGGGAATGCTGGGGAGACAGCCTTGGTGCCGTGCCAGCCCTGCTCAGCAGCAGCCACAACACCGGTGTGTGATCAGCACCTTGCTGGCTGCCGATACATGGCACAGCGCTGAGAGGGCTGCTGCGGGGAAAGTCAGCTCCAGCTCAGCCTGACCCAATGCACTCAAGAAAATGAGTCATAAATGAAACTCTAGTTGCTGTTTTCCAGTAATGATGCACTATAAGATTTTAAATAGTTCTGACATGTATACTTTGGGTCTTCATACTATGAAATTTGCAGCTGAATGTAATTGCTGCCTTTCCCTACAGCCCTTTTGTTTTCCCTGAGACCATTGTCAAAAATAGCTGTTGCTTTTTTATATGGAAGTAAATCTGGATATCTTTCCTTCATTTTTATTTATAGTTTTTTTCATTTTCAACAGTATGATGCAGTTTAATAATACATCTGTTAGTAACAGCTTTGTACCAGGACACTTAAAGTAATATAGTCTTACTTTGTCTGAAATATACTTTTGATGGTGCAGATGAGATACATGACAAATTGGTATGTGCTTCTTGGAAATATGATCTCCTAAGGAGAAAATGATACTTTTACATTTGAAAGTTGGGAAAAAGGTAAGGGTTATGTTCTTGTGACATAGCTATCTACACTGTGGTCTCTAAGAGATATCTCTTCAATTTATGGCCCCTGAAGTAGTAAGTTTAGACAATGTGGTCATCTCCAAGGAATGACCCAATCTCTTTGCAACTTGGCAGCCTGTCCTCTCTGTTATGTTGATCTAGGCTGAGGACAGTATGGAATCTTACTTTTCAGAATCTCCTTCCCTTCTTCTGGAATTTGATAAAGGGAGCCTGAAAACCTGCCACAGCACCAGAGATAAGCTCAGATCTTGCTAGGAGTAGCAGGGGTGGGTGCCTACTGTGCAGGGCCACCAGACTGCTAAACAGTTGACAAAGAGAGAGGTAAGCTCCTTACTGAAGCTCTTTACATTGTTCTTCAGAAGTCACTGCTTCGCATGCTTCTACACGGAGCCAAGTTTTGGCAGTCTTACGCAGTAAGTAACGTGTCATTCATGGCTGCCTTAAGTCTGGGTAATAGTCATTTTGAAAGAAAAGGATAAGTCAAGAAGAGAACTTTTATTTCTGTGTCAACATGTTGGTTTGCTGCTACACAGTCTAGCCACAGTGGATGAAAGAAAACTGTGTAATCACATTCAACAGAAGCATTTGCTGCTAAACAACAGGAAATGCTGAGAAGTGTAAGGAAGTGCATTTGACATGGTCTTGTAGCATGATGTCCATGGCTAATGCCTGGGACCTTGGAGGATTTTCTAGCTATGGGAAGGTATCACTAAACCTGTGCAGCCTGGGAGACTGCATCCACTGAACTCCTGGGATGCTCAGAGTGCCTTCAGCTGCAAGCACATAGAGGGAGATGGTCCACGGCACTCAAAAGTCACATTGCCACAGTGAGTCTTCCTAAGACTGCGTGATGCAGTAAAAGTTTTCATGTGGAACAGACATGACTTATCTTTCTTCCTTGACTGTACTGTCATTTTTCTGCAGCTCAGTACCATGATCTATAATATTTTTTGTTTTCTCAGTGCTCACAACTGATCCATTTTCTTAGAGCTAAAATTGAAGGGAGACCATCATAGACTTACAGCATTGTGCAGATAACAATACCAACAATATTTAAAATTTCACATGTGTTTTTTTCCTGATTGTTACCTGCATTTTAGGTTGGCAGAGGTTCTTGGGTAAAAAAACTGCTACTGGCTTAATATGGACATAATGTGGTCCTTCTTCCATAACCCCTGGCAGTGTCTTCCAGCTTTCACTTTCAGTGACTTTATTAATACAATTTGCATCCTCTCTGGAGCAAAAAGTGTCAAGAACTACAAAAAAATGTGATGTGGTATTAGAGATATAGGTGTCTACCATGACATCTCTTTGGAATACTGAAGTTCAATGTTGAAGCTGATGGCAGAAGATCTAAAAGGTTTCGAACAGCACCGTACTTTCACTCAGAGCTTTGTGAACAAGAGTGTGAAAGCCAACTTTGAGCATTGACAGAAAGGTCTAATAGACATAATAATAAGAGAAAACATTAAAATTGATGATGTTAGAAAAAAGAAAATCACAACATTTCTCTTCTCATTAGATGCTCTGGTAGCTGCTGCAGAAGGGGAGATAAGAAGGAAGCCTGGAGACATTGTTTTGTATTGAAATAATCAATCTATTTCTGTGGGATTTTCATATTACCAAAACTGAAAACATGCAGTGTATTTTCCACCTGTGTTTGAGAATTTGAAATATGCCTCTGGCAGTTCTTCTATGGGAATTAATACTGGGGTTTCTTACTCTTTGTTTTCTGACAGTTTTTTATTCTTTTTTTTTTTTTTAAATCAGCTTAACTTTATTTTGGACATGAACTCTAATCCATTTTCTGCTCTTTCATTGCTAAGTAGAGGTGGTGAAATATTAATAACCATTGGTGAGATAGGTCCCAGAATAATAATAGATTTGTCATGAAACACCATTTCACTTAATGCTCTTTTGCCCTTTCATTTTATTAGTCATTTGTGAAACTCCTTTGTGTTTACTGATGTGATATTAATAGTTAAAAAATTCTGAAGGAAAATTACTCAGATAAAATTGAATTTGTTTGGGGATGCTTTAAGTCCAAACACCGATATCTGTCTCCTATTCCTGTTTCAACACCTGGGAGTAAAGAGTTGGAATACTTTTAGTATCTGCGCTCTCACAGCATAATGTTAGCATCAAAAATTCTCTCAAATACCACATTTTTGGCGGGATCCATGTCAGATAGTTTTCGAGTTGGCTATATCATCTCTACTGTGTTCACAACCCCGTGGATAGGAACCTGTTTGTGCTGCAAAGTGCTATGGTTATGGTATAGCTCCACCTTCCTTCCATTTTCCTAAACAGACCTCTCATTCTCCTTATCCCAACTTGTAGATATTTTGTGTTTCATCATCCCATGGTGGAAGTTCTTGCTCCAGTAAACATATTTGCCCTAGTTTTCCCTTCACTAGTGCAGATAGCAGTGGCATAATGTTTGGCCTATACTGACATCCAGTATCTCTTGCAGGCTTTTATAACATATGATCAAGTCATATGACCAAGTTTTGATGCTGTGTTTACTGCGTGCTTGCTAGATCACAGTTAGTTCAGCTTTGTCTATCATTTTGCAAAATGTTTCAGTAAATGCACCAACAGTCAGGCTTTGGGCTACTGTGTCTTCTGTATCAATCACCCTTACCTAACATGTCCAATTGCATTTTTATGCCTCAGTTTTTGGTGAATCTTAGAAAATCTGTGATCAAAAGCATTGTATAACAAGTAAATTCTTATATTTTTGCACTTTTTCTCTGAGCTGGCATTAGTTTTTTGCAAATGTCTGTAGAGAGGGGTTTTTTCTTTATCAATCCTGCTCATCTCTTTCTTGATGGTAAATTAAATTAGTATATTCGCGCAACAGATCATCTTTCAGTGGTTCACATGACATAGGTCAGCAATAGAGTTTACATTAGCACTCAAAAAAGGTTTTTTAAATGTGCAACATCTTAGATTTTTGAGTCTTCACAACAGTACTTGTGAAATTATCTGCCTTTCCAATCGGAGTCTTAAATTCACCAGGAGAAAGACACTCCCTTTTTATCATATACCTCGGTCAAGTTGCTCAGCAGAGAAACACATTTAGTTTCCTTTCCAGACAGTGGGTACAGAAATGCACCCACCTTCCACCTATCCAGACAGTATCCCAACCAGCAAACTTTTCTGAGTCTGTCTGGCTGAGCAGCCGGATGGTAATCCATGTGTTTCATCTTCCAGATGAACAGCTGATCCAGTAGGACAAAGAAACTACTTTTTTATTTAATGGCTATGTGAATATTTTACATAAAATAGAACAATGATGTCAATAGGATGGAAAAAGGAGAGGGGAGAGTTGAAGGAAACCTCACCCCCAACTTTGAATTACCAAACCTACCAATTTTTGGGGATGAAATGAAAAATATGTATTCACATCAACTGAAACAAACTGGTCCAAATATAGATGTGTATACTAGAAAATGGGTTATTGCATAAAGGAGAAATAACTTAATCTCCTTCTTTTTCAATGATGTAGTTTGTTTTTGGTGGTTTTTTTTTTTTTTTTTTTGGGGGGGGGGGAGGAGTTTGAATCTGGATAATTAATTTTCTTGGTTTTTCTCCTACTATCTAAGAGAAATGTGCCATGTATCAAATGGGCTATTTCACTGGTACAAACCAGGTTTTCTTGTTAGCGAGAACTTTTTTTTTTAAGTTCTCCCTTGCCTTGCCTTACCTTGCCTTATATTGCCACTAAAAATAGGGAGACCTGCAATTAGCTAAAACCATCTAGATCTGAAAAAAAAAAAAAAAGCCTAATTTTGTTTTAAATAAGTAGCAAAATATTAATAAACAAATTAATATGGTGAATTCAAATATACTATATTAACACATAAATAACATTCAATTTGCAGAATGAAGTTCATAATGAAAAATACAAGTAACAACACTGTTTACAAGTCTGTATTAACTTTTTTCATTATTACCTTAAAATATAGTAATTGGGTGACTGTCTTTCAGAACATGTTTTTGGGAAAATATGCTAATTATTGTGCTACATTTTAATGTTTTTCTTTTGTCACTTCTTTAGAAGTTGCAATTAGAAAGTTTCAAAATGTGTAATTATAGTGCTTGCCTTGATCTGTAGTTTGTCATGCATGTACAGATTTTTAATTTATAATAAGACGAAGCCTTCAGCAACCTTGCCTCCCGCTGAAACTTTATGAAAGTTTTTACTGAGATCTTTTCCTTTCTCCTATACTATGACATTAATCTACGGAATTATGTCACTATAATAGTTCAGGTAATGTGCCTTAATGCTATACTTAATGAATGAATAAACCAGCAGAGATTAAAGCACTAGAAAATGTAGCTGCTGATTGTCAGTATGATTAAAGGTAATCTTTTTTTTTCTTTTTATTTTTTTTCTCAGTTAATAGAATGGCCTATGACAATACAAAAAAATAAGAGGTAATCAACCCCTGATTTTTTACTTTTATTTCAATTTTAATATGGTATGAGGAGAGTCTCCCAGTGGAAAGGGAGGAGTGGAAAAGGAATTTCATTTGGTGAATAAACACCTTTTTCTTTAACACTGAGATATTATTTAAATCTGTCTTTAGTCACCTGGTTCCAAACACAGGCAGTGCTGAAAGGATTCCAGATTTAGCTAGAAGAGAGTCTAAAAAGGATGGGAAAGTAGTGTTGTTTCTTCCACTGCAGCAGTAAAAATAATCTGTGATAAGGTAAAGTGAATGCTTTGTACACATTTTATAGAACAATTAGCACTCGTTTAGTATTGGAAAAGCTTAACAGTATTCAGATTGGTACAGTACTGACTTACTCAGACTACTACTTTTATTGGTGATCTAACATTCATATAGACAATGCTAAATATATTTTTAACCCTTCATTACTGTTTGTCTAGAAACAGTACATTTTCTCTGGAATATTTTTGATCCATATGCAGAATTGGATGTATTTATGATGTCTGGTAGCATTCTGGAGGGTTTCCTGTCTTGAAAAAAGACAATTGTGAATATTGTGAATATTCACTTGAGCACATCACTGCAGAGCTGTTCCTCTCATATATTCTCTGGCAGCTCTCAGGCTGCAATTGCTCCTGCTGTATTTTTCCCCTTCTTAACTATGATATCCCACAGGCACTACCACCATCACATTGAGCCATTGGTGGGTTCATCTTGGAGCTGGCTGGCATTGGCTCTATTGGACATGGGGGAAGCTTCTAGCAGCTCCTCACAGAAGCCACCCCTGTAGTCCTCCCACTACCAAACCCTTGCCATGCAAACCCAATACACCAAGCTTCTCCATAAAATGAATATATACAGTTGAATCCACAATTTAAATTAACTAGCATAATCATCAAAACTTTTTAGATACTATGTCATTTGATGTCGGACACAGGAACATTGCAGAGGAAGCGGTTAAGCAGATTTGCTTTTTTTTCTACCTAACATACTATACAAAAATCCGTGAATCTTCTGATGTTAGTGATGTTGCAGGGACAGAGAAGACATAGAAAAAGGGAAAGAACACAGTCCTGTGACTGAACTTCAGGAGCTGAAAGACTGCATATATTGAGGCTTAAATAAAGCAGATTTACTGAGTTGCCATGAATGTGTTTCACTGAAGAACTTTGACAACAAAGGATATGACAAAAAGCTTATGCAGTGATGTTTGCTGTATGCCTGACTATTATCAGTCTCTCATTTTTATGAGCTGAACTGATTTACAGAGTTCAAGCTTCTATCACTTATGAGTAGAATGGGTATGAGATGAACCATGCTGACAGCACTTCTCCTTAATAGATGATAAAAAGGGTGAATAGAGTACAATGTTGCTTAGTAAAATAATAACTCTTTCAGATGGGGTTAACTAGCTATCTTCATGATACAGATAAATGGTCTTCAAGAAGGCTTTCTTGGTTCTCAAGGAAACCTATGGATTTTTCTTTTTTATTTTCCATACAACCAACAATCAAAGGGGTTAGATACCTGAACATAGGTCTTCAGTATTCCTCACTTTTCTTTGGAAATATTCAGCCTAACTTTAATGAATAACAAATGCATGTCTTGTAATGAAACCCTACTCTGAGGTCATACCATAAGAGATGTAATTTCAAGACCATGAAAGCCTATTAGAAGGTGATAGGAAGCCAATGCTTCCAAGCCTTGGTATTGCTCTACAAATGTGAAAAAAACATTTCTTGTTTTCTTTCCTAGTCTCCCACTTGCAGGTGGAGTTGAGAAGTAAACTTAAACAGAATGAAGTGCAATAACAGCATCCTCAGGAAAATATTATAGGTCAGCATTCAAAAAAGGCACAAGGAAAGGTGGAAATGAAAAGGGGTGGTTATGTTAGCTGCTGTCTGATCATTAATAGCACCTGTGGATCTAATCAGACCTCTAAATTATGTATGCAGAGAAGCAGAAATAACCCTACCCCATCTCCTTGTTTCCTTTGACACACAGGTTTCATTATTGTTTTATCTGAACTGAGTGTTATGTACCTGTGTTATGTACCTCTGCTACCCGTGTTAAGGTCTTTGAATAGGAATGCTTGTCACAATAAAGAGAATGAGCCGGCTGTCATCAGGACGTTAGAAATGGTATGGCCTCTAGGTTTCTTATAAAAAACGTTTTACTAATTCTGGGTTGTACAATCATGATGGGGCAAGAAAAAATTTAATAGGGCATGCAGAGGGCAGAAAAAGAGTTATTTCTTAACCTTAGAATCTGAGAAAAATTGGAAGGAAGGAACAAAGTCAACTAACATCCATGAGGAACAAACAAAATCTTATACTGCACTATCATCTGAAGGCACTGATACATATATGTGAATGAACACCTAAGCATCATCCATTGCAGATAGAAATTCATAAACAGTGAAGCAAGTGTAGTCTTAATATTTTATACAAATTGCTGGAATCAAATGAACTAGCAAAATCAAATCTGTGGTAGAAAGATTACCTGCAAGTCTATCAGATTATGTTATACTCTTCTGTAAGAAGCTTTTCCTCTAAAAATTGCTAAACAGTTCACATGCATTGTTGACTGTGCCATGTGACAAATGAGTGAGGTAGGCAAGTAGTAATGTAATTTTCAGATTAGGAAATGGAGAAGCTAAGTGCCTCTCTCAATGTCACACAGTAAGTCTTGTTAGCACTGTAAAGGATAGAAGCTGCAACTTCTGACTTAGTTTCTGTATTCTTGAAGTTTCAAACTGCTACCTTTCATTCACCTCTTACCTGTTTGACAATGACAAAAGGAATGATGTCATCATTAAGATTTTCCATTTCAGTAACAATTTATTATTAGATAAATTTTCATTTTTAACAGCTCCAAATTCCAGAATTTTTCATGTAAGAGAACAGGCTCTTCATGACACATGAGCAGAATTTTTTCATAATGGATAATGGGGCATTATCTGCAATAACTAGAGTAGTCTTTAATAGTCTGAGATAATGTCATCACATAGGTGTGTCTTTTGAACAAGTTAGGTGCACAGTAATTAATGATGAATGAATGTATACAAGTTTTCTGTGTTATTTGTATTTCCTAAAGAATGGCTATGTAACAGTGGCAAAGTAGGATATTGTTTCTGCATCAGGATAAAGCAAGCCTTCTAAGTGTAGAAGTAATTTCTGGTCAGGGGGCACACATGCAGATATTTAAATTTTGGAATCATCAGTTTAATTCAGTTCCAGTGGACAGGGGATGCCTTTCCCAGGTTTAATAAACCATACTAAAAATTTGTACAACTGATCTTTTCTTTAAAGAAATTGTTACTATGCATTGTACTCTGTCATTGTGTAATCCTAGGTATGTCAAATAAGAAATCTCAAATGTTTAATTTCTCATCAGGTTATCTTTTTGAAACATAATCACATGCATGCAAAATTTGTCCTCCTGTTGCAGGTGTGTGTTTCATAGTTGTGCATGAAGTTCTCTATTTTGGATTTGAAAGCTTCGTTGAAAAACATATTTATAGGGACTGGAGTGTCATTGAGCTCACAGTGAAGATCCTGAATTTCATGTACAGGTTGATGTTGTCTAAGATCAAAGAGAAAAACATTTGTAAATGTTTTATTTTTATTTTGGAAAATAAATTTTTATATTGGTAAAGGACAGTAGAGGGTTTCTTTTTTAATAATTATATTTACACAAGGATTTGGCAATACATCATGTACAGGATATAAGCATTTATGTACCTGCAACATTTTAGTTCCCATGACTTTGCAGTCTTTCAAGTCCAGAGAAAAGTATTTCATGATCTTCTGCTTTCAGGAAACTGCCCTAACAAGCAAACTACGGGATGTTCAAGGTAGGGGCAGCCTCTGTAATTTGATTCTGATGTCAGTCTCTTGCTAAATGACTAGTCCTGTTCTCAGGTGCATTTGAGACTGTGGTTTTGAATTATGGAAACCTAAATTACACCCGTGTCTGGTTCCGTGCCCCTAAACCGCTCTTCATCTGGACCCTTTGGCTTTGCAGCACTCTTTTTAGCTCTTAGCCACACGTTTTCACTCTTAACCACTCTTGTATGTCAGAGAACCTATGATCAGAAATCCAGAGCTTAGGAGCTCAGAATGATACAGGAAGAAGGTTCAAGTAAAAAAAAAAACCAAAACACAAACACAACACAAAACAAAACCAAAAAACCCAGTATGCTGAGTATGCAACAGCCTTAGATAGCCATAGGAAATAGAAAAGAGGGGATGTTTGCCTAATAAAATTGTCTCAAAGTCTTCCTACAGCACTACATGACGGATTTACTTATTTCTGCTAATAAATTAACATTCTTAGAAAAAAGGGAAGTAAAAAAGGGAGAATCAAACATCTGCAAGAAATATTAGAAAGTAAAAGAGGAAGAATTAATGAGAATTACATGACTGGAATGATTCTATCAGCCCAGACTAACAGATGCTGGATCATTCTGGATGTATTCATGTTTAGTGAGCAGACTGTAATTCAGAAATAAGACGGTATAAGATGAAACTCTTTTCTGTTGTCTTGGATTCCCTTATATAGCCCATGCTTGATCTTAGAGAAACTAAGGCTGACGTGGATGAAATCCAAGCATGAAAGATGCAGAAGGAAGGTGCCCTTCCATCTTCAGTCTGGAGCTGATACTCCTGCACTGAACAGTCATCTGCTCATCTACTCCCTGATTTACACCAGGTGGTGGTCTATCATTTTCTCTTCCAGGAACCTGGCAGGCTTTCATTGTATGAGGGTGAAATACAGTTCTGTAGAACATCGTTTAATGTTGGAGTAAATAATTCAATTGCAGAGTAACATGTCTGGGTTATGCCTGTGTAAAAAAGAAATAATCTTGTTTCTAAAACTTCATACAAGGAATCTCTGTGGTGAAGCATCTGCTCTTAAAGTCAAAACTTCTTTGAAGAAAATCTGTTCCAAGAGGGTACTGTTACCATATTAACAGTGAACAAAACCTTACGTCTCTGGTGCAAGGTTAGAATGGAGGAGTGAACAGCCCAGCAACATGCTGGGTCATTTTGGTTTGAAGTTGTGTAGAGGACAAATCTTTTCATTAACATAAAATTGTCCTTAATAATCTTGATGGGAGGTTTTCTGGCTTCTCAAGAAACAGAGATGGGAAAATAATGAAGCTGAGTAAATGGAGTTCGAGTGTAAGGTTATAATAAAACATAAAGTTAATTCATCCAGTTTCAGGGTTAATTGTAAGGCTTCAGTACAGCTCTGAAGCTAATGGGCCAAATTATTTTTTAATGTCAGTAGAAATAAGTTTGAAGGAATATGAAAGGTAGTTGTCTCAACATCTACATGAGACTGGAGGGTAATACATTACATAGAAAAATACTGTGTATAATTGAGATACAAGGAGGAAAAAGAAGCATCTGCACTGGGAAAACAGGATTTCTTCCACCCTCAGGCTGTAAATAATTCAGCAATTTCCAAAACAGCAAACTGTATCTTTTTATCCACCCCCACCCCCCTCCCCAATCTCCTGAAGTTCAAGCTTAGAGATGTGGTGATAAAACAGGTAGCATTTTATTATGTGCTGTATTATTTACTGAGTGGTGAATATGTTCTTAGCACTGTACAAACAAGTAAGAGGACACAGAGCTTACCCTAAGGACCTTGCAATGTAGGTCAGACACAAGCAAAACAGCTCAGGCACATTAAAAACTGACTGACAGCACATACCCGAGGTAGTGAGAAAATTTTGGAGTCTTTACAGAGGTTAAATTTGAAAGGTTTTGTGGGGGCAGGGGAGGGGTGATGGAAATGCTTTAAGGAGTGATTTGAGGGAGATTGATGAACTGGACAATATAAAAGAGATAGTTGGTAGACAGGTGTATAGGAACCTGATCCAGCACTGCAGCAACTATAAAGTGCCATGAGTTTCAGGCATGGGGGGGTCAACAGAGAAGAAGGCAATAATGTAAAAGCCTGTGAAGGGACAATGCCAGAGAGGCAGAAAGGAAAATTGTGCTGTAGGTAAAGTAGCAAAAGAATGATGATGAGGCAATTTTGCAGGAGTAGGATAATTGGTAAGGGCATTCTAGAGGTCTTAAAAAGCAATTAAATATGGCTTCAGTACCAAGTGTAACCTCTTGGCTCTTGGTTTTCTCTCTGTGAACATGAAACATAACAAATGGAGATGAAAATGACAAAATGGGTTGCATAGTGATGGGAAAAAAATGCCTTTCATCTGTCTTGTCTCTTTATGCACTCAGCAATGAAGCTAAATGGTATATTAAGGTTTGTCCTGCTATGCATTTTTTTTCCATGTTTTTTCTAGGCTGTGTTAGTATGAAACTGTCCTAAACCCATTTACTAATCATCTATTAATAACCTTGTGACATCAGTTAACCAAACCTTTGCAGAAATGCTTCTTTCCCCTGCCAAAACAAAGATCTTTGCTGTCTTATGCTTAAATAACATTCTTTATTCAAGCTGTTTAAATTTAATCAGATAAATTTCTCATTCCCATTTAATTTTGAGGCTTCAGAAATTCACCATTAGTACAAGATTTGATAGCAAAGGCTAACAAATAACTACTGGTAGGTATTATTCAGAATAATTGTTTAAAGAATGAGACCAACCTCCTTCAGAAAATGAACATATATCTGCATTCAGAACAACTGTCCAAGCAAGTTTCAGACCTTACTAAAATGAGAATGAAATGGAGAAACTAAAGCTATCTTTCAGCCATGTTTTAGGAGATAGCATCATTTCCTAACATGGCAGAACAGGAGGCAGATTTACAGGACTAACTCAATAGTAATTTACACACTCTTCCCATCACCTGAGCATCCTGCAGGAATGAACTGCCAAAATCAGCTGGGTTGGCATGTATGGTACCTGAGGGAATGTCACTGTGAGTCACACAGTGCTGGAGGCAGTGCTGACCCCGTTGGTGGTGGTTAACCCCAGTCCTGAAATACCACACTGCAACATTGTCCTTATGTTGAACTCTCTATTATACTTTTCCTTCTTTTTTTTCAAAATACTGATAGTTTTACGAAGGGGGAAAAGGTAACAAACAGATATGCCTACTTTGTTTCTCAGTGTAGAAAAGACAGTAGTGGTGAGGCTAATAACAGTCTGAGTCAGACTATAATAAACACTTAACTCTCCAGTATGCTACAGTATAGACAGCTGTGGGTAGCTTGGTGCCTTGGATTATCCAGAATTGATAATGGAGACATTTTGACACTGTTGGGAAGTACTACGTCAAACTTGCAGTCTTTACTGTCTTCATTGCCTCCAAAAGGGTAAAGAAAATTTGCTCTTCTGCAGTTGCTTGGTGGGTTATTCCTTTTTCCCTCTTGAGACTCAGAGCCGGTGAAGAAGTTGTCACCCTGGCCTGTGTCAGCACTCTGCAAGGCAACGCGCAAAGATGTTTTGTACAGCAGTTGCTTCTTTGCCAATGCTGCAGATTTCAGATTTACTTCGCCCCAGCTGTTGCCTCTTTTTCCACAACTAAAATCAGTGGAAGCAACAAAGAGGCCTGAACACTACTTCAGTAACTGATGGTGGCTGCCACTGCATTGTCATTACAGGTTGGAGATAAAAAAAGTTCTTGCTCTAAAAGTGACACAGACTTCAGATTTAGTAAAGCCCCAGAGGCAGTGCTGAATCTTTCCCTCTTACTGAAATAGAGATTGTAAAGTTAAGTGAGACACTGGAATTAGATCTTCTGTAGGGCTTGACACTCCCCTTAGCTCTTTGCCATGTGGGAAGGGCTCTCAGAATATCCTGTCCCTTGCCCTAATTATAAACTGAATAGGGATGAAACCTGCTTTAAGCTGTTTGTTTAGAATAACAATTGGTGTTTTGCATTCTTCCTGAATTACTAACTCTAAGCTGGGACATCCACCTCCTGTCCATGTGATCTGCCCTTCTCTCTCATTATAATTTGTGCTCCAGGAATGGTTCATATTAAATCCTTATTAATAGCACTAAGGAGTCTACCAGACACTTAAAGGAAGCCACTGACCATTTCCCATACAATAGGAGCTATTAACAAAAATAACCTCTCTGCCACGCTCTGTCTGAACTGTGACTGGAGCATTCATGATTCCCAATGTATCGAGTGGACTCCAAATCAGCAAAAAGTGCCTGGAATCCCCTCCAACATGAGTAGAGATGGACCACAGGACAGCCCTGGCTAACTGTATACCACAGGCAGTCCAAATGCACTGGAGACTGACCCATATACCATCCAAGTCCTGTCCTGAGCACTTAAACACAACACAAGAAGCAATCTGCTACTTACCAAGTAGCAAAGTTCAACACCTTTACTTCACTTAGGTAAATGAGCCTTGGCTCATTCAAGAGAAACAGCTGAAATATTGCTTTTCCCAATTGCTTTAAATTTTCTGCTAAATCTTTTACTGAATCATTCAATCTCCTAAAGAGAAAAAACATGTAAGACAAGAATATGATTATGTAATTTTTAGGACTTTTTTCACCTCTTATTTCTGTCTAATTTCTTCTTCCAATTATCTGCTGACCTATGTTGGTTTTTTCCTCCCATTATTGTCATGGAAAATACAGTGACAATACTAAGTCATCAGCCAAATAAAAAAAATGACAGCATTGATTTATGGCATTACAAGCTGTTCTCAAATATGAATTCCTTTAGTAATAGCAACACATAACATCAATAAAAGGTGGTGGGGGTACAAAACAGAAATGAAGGATGGAGACAGATGGCAGCATGCAGACATGTCGGAAAAATGATTTCAGGCACGAGGAAAGTGTAGCTTAGCTGAGAGGATGTGAATGGTGGATGAAAGTAAAGACTAAAAAAGGTATATTAGAAGGGCTAAGGAACAAGTACGGTATTATGAGACTAAAAAGTCTGATGATTTTGGGAGAAGCATGAAGAAAAATAGGAGGATTTGTGGAAGGACCATGGAGATATTATTAGTTTGTGTTACCGAGCAGGAGGTAAAAATCAGTGTTAGTATTTGCTAGACTAATAAACAAACAATATCTTAAAAGAAGAGTTAAGATTTTTACACATGAAGCAAACATTCTGAGAAACAGCTAACCATTTAAACAGAAGACAAATTCTAACATGTTGATTGCCAGAGATTCTAGCAAACTCCTGTCTTTATACACATATGCATGTGCACTGAAAAAACCTGAAATGCACTTCCTTTACACTATATTTAATGTGAAGATTTAAGAAACTGTACCCAGTCACAAAGTCTGTAGTTTGAATTTTTGAATTTATTCTTTCTCACATCTTCTATCAATTCTGCCTTCTACTTTCCTTATCAATATATTCAAGTTTAAGTAGAAAGCAAAATCTAATTAAAAGTACCTTCAAGAATATACCTCAGCCCTCACTTCCCATGATCAAAGCATATATGATTGCTCCTGTAGGAAAATGTTAGCAGCATCCTTAAGGAAGTTTGGAAGTCATCCTAAACCATGCAGAAGGCATTGCCTCCCTTCCTCCCTGCCCCCCCCCCCCCCCCCCCNGCAATCTTATTTCAGAGAATATCAGACCATATATAAATGGATGTTGTTGGTGAAAGTACAGTTTAAGTGGTGAATGCTAACAGGCAGTAGAGAATTGGATGTAAGTGAATATCTGAAATTAAGCTTTCTCAATCTGAAACCTGCTTCTTGCTAGATGCAACTAGTATGGGCTGGCTATAAATTTTGAAAGTGCCTGGGCTAGACAGAAGTGGCACAACCCATTTCCTCCAATTAATGCAGTCATGAGGCAGAACCAAATAGGAGCCCAATTATGCATTGCACTTCTGCACGTAGTCTGTTTAGATTGGGAAAACTGGGGACTTATTCTTCTGCGAAGAAGAGCTGGAGCCAAAAGGAGAGTTCCTAAAAAGATGAATCAGTCTTGGAAAGACAGGTTGGAGGAAAGGTCTTGCAAGTGGGTGCACATCCTGGAGATCATGAAGATGAATGCCAAGGGATGCCCCCGGACCCTGGCTGATGATGTGCAGGATGGGTAAGTGGGAGCAGTGGCAGAGCAGGGACTGACACAAATTTTGAGGGCCAGGTAATGTAGAGCTAGAGAGAGGGAGGGAGGCAGTGAGTGAGTGAGTGAGCGACTGTGTGAGATAATCAAGTAATTAAAAGTGCTAATCTTGTTGGCTTCTAAACAAACCCCAGTTCCAGATTCACTATGGGCTGTTATTGACTCTGTGTTGTCCATTAAAATAGGGATATGGTAAATTAGCATTTAAGTTCCCACAACAGTGAACTTGTGGAGAATATAGGCAGAAAGAAGGCCAGTAACTCTTCACATGCCTGGTCAAAATATTGCATGACAATATGTTTTTAAGATGCAAAGTATTGTCTTTGTTACTTTTCTTTTGGACAGCAGAACACATTGAAAAAGTGTTTCATAACTTTTCTTCTCTTAAGAAGTTTGATTCTGTGGTAACTGAAAATACTAGTTCTGCTCAGACAGTATTAGGGAATATGCAATAAGCACAGCTCGAAGATTTGTACGAAACACAAACGTGACGGTTTCCTACAAGACATAGAGATGAAAATGAACAATAACGCATGACTTTCTCAGTTATATAGGCAAACTGAATTCAATTTAACTCTTCTTATAAAAGCTCTCTCTTTTATTTTCCTTAGCAATAATTTTAAGATTATTTATTGACTTTCCAAATTTGATGTATCACCAAGGTCAGTGCCCACTAGATATAATACTCTGCCCAAATTTGTTTCAGGCTGAAAATCAGAATCTGACCTTTAATGACTTTGAATTTTGTGTATGCAATAAACTTAAGGTGGAGATTGATTGTACAGATGTGCCTGTATTTTTTTTTTTTACTGAGGGAGCACAAAATATCCTCTTCATGTTGACAGAGGAAAATAATTCAAGGGACCTGAAAGCTGTTATGAAAACCTCTGGGAAACAGAAATGTCAGAATATGTTAATGGATATATCTTTAAAAATGCATCTGATTTCTGTGAGCCTGTATACCAATTTTATCCACCATTCTTAGCAATTCCAGACACAGTAGAATAGATTTGAGATAACCATTTAAGAAAAGCATTCCTTTGAATTCAACATGGCTTTCATCATCGAAAACTAGCTGAAAACATCATCCTCAATAATGGATGAAAAGGGAACTCTTTGGATTAAATGTGAAACATTTTCAAGAACATCCTTGCAGTTTGGCAATGAGCTTTGAGATAACTCCACTTGGGACAGACTCAGTGGTAAAGCGAAATGGGATGGACAGAACTGATCTTTCTGAGCCGTTCTCCCAGCAAGCAGTGTTTTTCTGCTGATGAATGAGCCACGTAATTTAATAACAAACTTTGTTGATGCTGTAATATCAGAAAGAATCCCAGACTGTAGAGGGACTTCCATGCCTCTGCCTTGGCTTTTGTCTGTAGGAGCTGAAGCAGTCTCACACTGCCTTTCATAACTAAATATAGAAGATTGCATGAAAGAAAAAAATACTTCCCCCTCCTGGACTGGGGACCAGGCCATTAAAAGCAAAATCTATGGGAATTAAAACCCTCAGTGTTTCTGAAATCTCAAAGGAGTGGAAATCTGTGGAAATGTAAGCACCTTAACAAAAAAGACCCTAAGTTTTTAGTTCATAGTCAATTGCATGGGGAAAATTTTCAGCAGAGGTAATCTGGATGATGATGATAACAATTTCTATTATCATTTGTGCTATTTTATAGCGCCTGGATCCACTGTGCCAGGATGTGTAAAATCATATACAGCAAGAGCAATACAACATTTTCTGAGCAGATTTAAATTTCTGTGCCTGGGATTATATTGCTTATCCTGCTTGGTGGCAGGGTTCACAACCAATGCAGTCAGATTAATCAATTCTGGTTAAATATCCAGCAGGTTAAGTTTTATCTGTGTCTCAGTTACACATAAAAATTTTTAAATGCTGACCTGTTCACTTCAGGCCATACCTAGTCATAAGAGAACATTTTGTCTCCTTTAAAAACACCAAAACTCAGGAAGTGAGTTTCCAGCCATTTCATAAGTCAAATAAAATACAGACACTTAGAACTCTGTGATACCATCTGGCTACTCTACAATTTAAGAAAGAACTGAAAACTGACTGATGAATAATACTGTAAGGAAGAAATAACTAAATAGTGTGGATTTTCTTTTCTGCCTTCCCAGAGACCTATGATCTCTGTGTAGTAGATAAAAAAGTTTCCAGAGAAAACCCTCGAAAGGAAATCAGTTCTATTCCTTGTCAGAAACCCTCAGTGCAAATCTGTGTGTCAACACATGTTCTTCCAGTTTAGTGGCTGAGACAACAGTGAGACGGGAAGGGAGGGAGGGGAGGGAGGCTAACCACATGTGTTCTTCTTTCATATATAGGCTTCTAGTTAATGAGAAGGCAATAAGAAATCTGATTTGGATTTTGTGACTGAAGAAAAATATTTTTTAATAGATAAACAAGTCTTATTTTCCTCTAAGCATACATGCAAAGACCCTCAAGTTGAAGCAACTTTTAATCTGTACACGTAGATGCGAAGCAGCTCTCTATGGAGCAGAGGCAAGCAGGTCACGCCTAGGAGACAGCTGATGTTCATTTTTGCCAATAGTTAGAGACAAGCAAATCTGTAAAATGCTCTATTCTAAGTTGTTGCTTCCCATGCACATACTGAGCTGTGTTTCAAACTTAGAACTCAATCAATTTATGTGCATTATTTTAAGATTTTGATAACTCTGACAAACAGAACATCACAAAGTTAATGAATTTTTCTTGGTCCATAGGGGTAGGATAGTAGAACACCTCCATTTCCTTTTTTAATATTCTTATGTTTTCCATTAGTCCCTTCTTGGAAATGACTGATCTATTTTGGCTGAATTATTCCACAAAATTCTTCATTATGAAGTTATAGCTAAGTAATTTAATATAGCTAGGAAAGGGCCTTTTACTGAGAACTGTCAGATCACCTTGTTATATTGCTGAACTTATTTAACACTAATAACATTATTTAAGCCAGGTTACACTCAGTAAAAAGATATTGCTCCATTTGCTTCATTCAAATTACCTACTTGCAGAAGATTTACTACTGGTACTTCCTGTGTTTCATTAATCTTTTCTTAGGTATTAAAAAAGTTAAAGTTCAAGATAAGACTTTTTTTTATACTTTCCTGCAACTTTCAGCATATGTAATGAATGATGCAACAGTAGTATAATTTTGGAAAGTGGATTTATAGGGATACAATGTAATTCAATTTTCTATGTAGAGTAGAGTCTATTTTTACAGTATTAGTCAAAGTAAAATGTTAGAAGACAATCAATACCAGTTCCCTATATTTTCATACAGATTAAAGAAAATATATAAAGCTAGATAGCATTTCCTTCTTCTTCCTCAGTATTGGCCTAGTAGATAAGTAAACCCATCTTTCAGTGTTCAGTGCAACAAATTAAATATTACAGAATGTGGCTTTCTATAAGAAATAATAAAACCACAAGAAGATGAAGAAATCTATTAGCAATCTCAAAATTATTCTTGTACATTTTTTTAAGGTTTTTTTTTTCACAATTTTATGCTTTTTTTTATTTTGGTAAGATTTATACATAAACTCACTACAAACTGCCATTGAAATTCAAGTGTCAAAAAACTTCTTGTACCGTTGATTAAGGGTTTATGACAGATATATGAGTTATTCTCCTAGCGAAGTAATTTCCATCATAACGAATAACAATACACTGTTATAGAAAATGAGTCCTGCTAGTTGATGGCTATTTAAAGGAAAACAAAAATATACAGGAGTTGTTGCACATTTGTAATCTTAAATTTCCCAGAAATATTTTATCAATGTCAAATAACCCTGTCAATTGCAACATATTAAAAACATAGTCTAATCAAAATGCTGCTAGATTTTACACTGAAGAAAATAATAGAGAATTCCCTTCCTGAGGCAAAGACAGACTTAGACATCAGAGAGTATTGCTATTCTTAGATAAAGTTAGTTCTACTATACTCTTATTCTAAAACTGTTCTCCATGTTTTCCTTTGCAAGATGGCCCTTCACATCTCTAAATTTTGTGAAATTATTTATTTAGTGCTTTATTTAAAATTAATTCACAGCAATTAAAATTACTATTGAATGTTTCCAAATTAATGAAGGGATGGAATATTTTTAAAGTATTGTAAAAATTGCTAAAAGTTTTTAATATGCTTACTGAAGTTTGATTATTTTCAATTATAGCAGACCAGAATCAACCAGCTAAGTAATCCTTTTACTTTAGGCTCTTTTCCCAACTCTGTTTGAAGGGTAAGAGTCTGGGAAGATTGAAACAGAGAATAAAAGCATCACCTTATCCAGTTTGCAGGCATTGGGTATAGTCGAAAAATTGAAAATACAACTTCAGGCCATGATTTGAAAAATGGACTAACAATTAAATTTCTAATTCTTTAGAGAGATAGTAAATATGCATATAAATTGTGAAACAGTTAATCCCCTAAATCCAATGAATATGCAGTTTTCATGTAGCACAGAAGAAATTAAATGTCCAATTTTAGGCATCTGTAATTTGAAAAGTTAAATCTAGTTTCCTGAAAAGAAGTTATCCCACTTACCCCTTTTATACTATGCTGCACCATCCCATGGCACTATATACTTTAGTAGCATAGCACCACTAATAATGTGGGTTAGGAAGAATGACTATACAATTGGATGTCAGACACATATAAAGAAAAACATGTGTTATCTTTCTGTAAGTTATCCTCAGATAATCCGTAAATATTGAAACATTGGTGTTTTTCTGTAGCCTTGTCAGAAAGCATGTTGGATAAAATGCTTTAAAATAGACAGAAATGTCTTAAGTGTTTTCCACCTCTCTAAATAAATGCCATGTCCATAGTGATCTCCTCCCTGTCTATATTGAACACTTATGAAACAACTGTTGCAAAGTGAAAGAGGGCTGTAATGTATAGTATCAGAAACAACTATTTGAAAATGTTATACTTATTACACTTTTCAACTCCTTAGCAAGTAAAAATGTTAAAGAATGAATACTTTACTAAAGTGTTCAGAAGTGTCTAGGAGGTGCTCTTGAATCCCACTGTTAGGTTCATACTTAACCAAAATTCATTGTTCCCTATAGTTTAAGGCGAGGTGGCTCATCTGCTCATCATTATAACCTCCTTGCCTTCTGAAGACGGTCAACTCTCACCCAGATCAGGTGTGGTGTCCTCAGATAGAGGGCAGATATGATTCTATAGCTTTGGCAGGCAAACTTCCCAGGAAGTTGCTCAGGGACCCATTTGAAATCTTTCTTCTTCTGAATCACCTGATAGAGCTTACAATCAGACTGTAAGTTGGAATACGCATTCTCCAAAAACCCACAACACCCAAGAGAGCTTGTAGTTCTTCTGTAGTAATTGGTAGAGACATAGCTGTTATGTTGTTGATCACATCCATTGGGATCTGATGGTGTCCATCTTGCCATTTTATTCCTCAAACCTGGACTCCTGTGCAGGTCCCTTGACCTTACTTTGTTTTATGGCAAACCAAGCTTTCAGAAGGATTTGGATTATTTTCTTCCCTTTCTCAGAAACTTCTTCTGCTGAGTTGCCCCATATGATGTTGTCATCAATGTATTGCAGGTGTTCTGGAGCTTCATCCTGTTCCAGTGCACTCTGCACTCCAGTGCAAATGGTGGGGCTGTGTTTCCACCCCTGGGGTACTCAATTCCAGGTGTACTGGACACATCCCCAAGTGAAAGCAAACTGTGGCCTGCACTCTGCCACCAAAGGGATCGAGAAAAATGCATTAGTCGTATCAGTTGTGGCGTACCACTTGGCTGCCTTTGTCTCCATATTGAAGTTCCAGCATGTCTGGCATGGCAGCATTCAGTGGCGGCGTGACTTCGTTCAGGCCACGATAGTCTGCTGTCGGTCTCCACTGTCCATTGGACTTCTGCACTGGCATAGGGGACTGCTAAAGGGTGAGTGTGTCTTGCTTATCACTCCTTGGCTCTCCAGCTGACAAATCAGCTTATAGATGGGAATCAGGGAGTCTCGGTCAGTGCAATATTGCCACTGGTGCACTGCTGTGGCAGCAATTGACACCAGTTGTTCTTCGACCCTCAGCAACACCACAACAGAAGGATCCTCTAAGAGACTGGCCAGAGTAGACTGCTGTTCAATTTCCTCTGTCTCCAAGGCAGCTATACCAAAAGCCCACCGGTGCCCTTTTGGGTCCTTAAAATGCCCTCTCCGGATGTAGTCTATGCCCAGGATGCACGGAGCCTCTGGGCCAGTCACAATGGGGTGCTTTTCCCAGTCATTCCCAGGTAGGCTTACTTCAGCCTCCAGTACAGCTAGCTGTTGGGATCCCCCTGTCACTCCAGAAATAGAGATGGGTTCTGCTCCTTTATACCTTGATGGCATTAGGGTACACTGTGCTCTGGTGTCCACTAGACTTTTGAGGGTCTGACATGCCAGGCCATCAAATCCACATAGTCCAGTAAACCTGGTTGTTCCTTTCCTCCACCTGGCTGGAGGCAGGGACCCTCTAATCCTGGTCATCATATTTGTTACTCACTGCTTGCAAAAAGGGACTTAGAAGTCCCTGCAAGAGGGTCATAAATATGATCAGGCCTTCTACTCAGTCTGGGGAACAACCTACAGGAAACTGGAGGGGCATTTTTCCTGGAAAAATCCCCTTTTGTTATTGTTTTTCTTTGCAACTCACATAGCCATACCTTTGGGGTTGAGGTAGGTTTTGCATCCCACTTCCTCATGTCCTCTCCATGGTCATGCAGGTAAAACCACTGAATGTCTCATGGTATGTACCCTTTATATTGTCTCAAGCAGAGGAATGCTTATGCCTAATAGCTGAGATACTTGTCCGTCCATGCAGATGGGGAATAGGACATATTCTCCTTGAGTTGCTGGACCTTCTGAAACAGTTTCTCCACAGCTGAGACAAGGGAGGAAGAGAGACCTTCTTCATATTGCCAGAGTCAGCGAGCCACTTCATCCACCATTGGTGCCTCTTCACCTTTCCAGTCCATTACTGCCAATGAGTTGGCATGTGATAATGGTACACTCCGTACAAACTTCTCACACATGGGTCGTGTGCATTAGACTTCATTTGTATCTGTGGGTAACTGCATGTTTTCCAGGTCATAATAAACCCTCTTCTGCATGGCCAATTCCCTCAGGTACTGGATACTTTTCTCCATCGTGGTCCACTTTTCTAGATAACACACACCATCTTCACTTTCCCTCATGCCTTGTCCAAATCTAGTCACCAATTCAAACCTGGCATGTGAGCAAGAAATTTAGTTAAGCATCAATGACTATGCTTCTTGATCCTTTAGACAGCAAGCTGGTTTTGGCAGGGACTTTGTTATTAGTCAGGTATATTTCACTCTTGCAGAGCACCATAAATGTCTGTAGTTGCTGACAGCAATGATACTTTGTGAACTGCGCTGCAGAGAAAATAGAAATGGGATACTGAACAGAAAAGATGTAAAATGGGAGAAAAAACAGTTCAAAAGAAAGAAACAGAAGAAACAGACTGGAGAAATGGAAAAGTGAGGTAAAATATGGAAAAGACAGAATGGAACAAAATGGGAATAGCTCTCGTCCCAACAACCTTTCTTAATATATAGAAGTCAGCCATCCCTAGATTGATTTCCTACAAAGTTATCCTGGCTCATATTGAGGTCTTTATCAAAGCAGAGTGCTGGAATGACCGCTGACATGAGAATGAATTGACCGGGGATTCTGTGTGCATTCATCTCTGTAGCACGGAAGGAACAGCTTAGTAATGTGTAAGAAAAAAAAAAAAATTGATTTGAAAGGAATATTTATCAAACCAAATGGATTGAGTCAATTTGAAGTCCTCATTTTTTTCAGTAAATTCCTTCTGATTTCAAATGTTATGTACCATATGTTGCTTACTCTATGGCAGACAACTCAAATAATCAATTTCTTTACAGCAATATAAATGAGTATTACTGAGTTAAACATGGCTAATACAGCTCTGCTTAATATTACTACAATTATTCTCTCAGGCCTGTAACCCCTTCTAAGATATTTGCCTAATATATCAAGGTGACGTACAGTTGAAACCTTGCTTTCCCAATATGCTTACATCTTTATTTAACCTTGTGTCTGTGATTAATGGTATGTGCTATTTCTGTTTTACTGTAATGGATGGCTATGTTGGAGCAATACACAACTTAGTAATGACATCTCATTCAATAGAAGACATTATAACAAAAATACATAGATGAACCAGAGCTGACAAATCCATTTTTACTCTATAGTTTTTATCTCTTTCTTTGACATCTCTTTATAGCCTAAATGGCTTTCCCTGTAAAATCTCACTGGTAACACTTCTTCTTGAAAGTTCACTTCTGACCACCCCAGGGATTACATCACCCCAAGAAGTGAGGAGAATGTGTTGGTACATTCACACACTGCACACCAAAGGGCAGATTCAAATATGCAACTCATTCATTTAGAAGGCAATTGTGCATTTCAAAGAACTAAGGAAAGTATGTCATATCCCATGGTTAATAAAATGTTAAAACATTTTTTTTCTGAAATAAAAGAATTATTGAAATCCTTTTGCTTACATGTATCAAGCTGTGGTGGGTTGACCCTTGCTGGATGCCAAGTGCCCACCAAGCCGCACTATCACTCCCCTGCTCAGCTGCACAGGGGAGAGAAAATATAACAAAAGGCTCCTGGGTAGAGATAAGGACGGGGGAGACCACTTACCAATTACTGTCATGGGCAAAACAGATTCAACTCAGGAAAATTAATTTAATTACCAATCAAAAGCAGAGTAGGATAATGCAAATAAAACCTAAATCTTAAAACACTTTCTCCCCACCTCTCCCTTCTTCCCAGGCTCAACTTTACTCCATATTCTCTACCTCCTCCCTCCCCAAGCAGCACAGGGGGATGGGGAATGGTGGTTGCAGTCAGTTCATCACATGTTGTCTCTGCTGCTCCTCCTCAGAGGAGGACTCCTCATACTCTTCCTCTGCTCCAGTATGGGATCCCTCCTATGGGATACAGTTCTCCATGAACCTCTCCAACGTGAGTCCTTCACATGGACTACAGTTCTTCATGAACTGTTCCAGCAGGGGTCCCTTCTGCAGAGTGCAGTCTTTCAGGAACAGACTGCTCCAGCATGGGCTCTTCTTTCCACAGGTCCACAGGTCCTGCCAGGAGGATGCCCCAGCATGGGCTTCCCACAGGTTCACAGCCTCCTTCAGGTGCATCCACATGCTCTGGCGTGGGATCCTCCACGGGCTGCAAGTGGATATCTGCTCCACCACTAACCTTCATGGGCTGCAGGGGGACAGCCTGCCTCACCACAGTCTTCTCCATGAGCTGCAGGGGAATCTCTGCTTCAGCACCTGCAGCACCTCCTTCTTCACTGCCCTTCGTGTCTGCAGAGCTGTTCCCCTCACATATTGTCACTCCACACTCTGGCTGAAGTTACCATTGTGCCATTCCCCCCCCAGCCTCCCCTGCCCTTAACTATGTTCTCCCAAAGATGCTAACACCATTGCTGGTGGGCTTCGCCTTGGAAAACCTGGCCACACAAACTCAGTGCACAAGCATTACAGAAATGTAAGATGACTTGCAAGTTTTGCAATAGTGGACTAATTCATATAGTTGCATGAATGTAGAGAGGACCATGCTGACACAACTGAAGAAGAAGATGCATTGAATTTATCCATATAATATATGGATAAATAATATCCGTATATAATGGATTTTTCACTGGGTTAAAAGAAGGAACTTCTAAATCAAACACAAAATGCTTAACTGATCCAAATTATACAACAGTGAAATTCTTGTCATCTTACCTCAGATGAATATGGTAAAATTGGAATAAGGTCAGGAAAGGATCATTAGAAAGACAAGGAATGTTCTGTATAACTTAAATAGCTTTTATTTAAGAAGATTTTAAATAATGTCTCATTCAGAAAAGAGATAATAAATTGAAAAGTAATCTGTGCTTCCTAAAAGGTATGACAAAGATCACTAAGGAATGATGATTTTACTTTTCTAATAGCACAATGGGCTTTAAAGGAAATAATGAGCAGAAGGCTTAAATTAAACAAAAGGATGTACTTTCCCACTCAACCACAACACATAATTAATCTGAGAATCTGATTGTCAAAGGAACTGCAAAAAGCAAAACTACAAAAAAGTTCAGAAATGGATTTGTCAAATTAATGAAAAATAGATCCTTTGGTAACTATAAACCCAAAAGTCTTAGATGCAAGCTCTGGAACAGACAGTTCCTAAAGTGGGGATTGGAAGGGAAGTGGAAATATCAGAGACAATATTATTCCTTACAGGAATAATTGTTTGTCACTTATGGCTGAAAACAATTATCGGGTGTCATTAGAAAAAAGATGCCTCTCTAGAGAAGCCCTATGCTAACCTTATATTGTCATTCTTCAGACATCCCTTCTACTGTCTAATGTGCCTATCTTTTATATCTTCTACCACTTTAAAGTTTATCAGCCCTTTTTTCTCATTTTCAAAGTTGACCTTGGAATTCATCCTGCAATGACCACAGCACCTATAGTAACAAACATTTGGAGACTATGATTTAGAAAAGCATATCCTACATCATAAAATCATAACTTTTATGAAGTAAATGGAAGATCAAGGTCCTAAGCATGTTTTGGACCTCTTAGGATAGAGCAATACATATAATAATGAATGCTTCAGTTCTTTCCAGTAGGAACAACTTCAGGCTTTACATCAAAACCTCTGTTAGATTGCCAAAATCAGTGTTGAATCTGTTAATGTAAACCCATTTTTTCCCTCAGAATTTCCTTCAAACTTAGCACTTTACAAGTGTTTCGGGTTTGCATGGCAAAGTTGTTTTTTTTTTTTTTTGGGGGGGGGCGCGGTGTTTGTTTGTNGTTTTTTTGTTGTTTTTTTTGTGGGGGGGGGGGGGGGGGGGGCAGTTACAAGGGTGACATCTGAGAGGCACTTCTAGAAGCTTCTCTGACGTCTGATAAAGTAAATACCAGCTGGCTCCAAGACAGCCCACCACTGGCCAAGGCCGAGCCCATCAGTGACAGTGCCTGTCAGATAATATGTTTATGAAAGGGAAAAAATTGCGATAGGCAATTGCAGCCTGAGAGAGGAGTGAGAACATGTGAGAGGAACAGCTCTGCAGACACCAAGGGCAGTGGAGGAGGAGAGGCAGGAGGTGCTCCAGGTGCCACAGCAGAGATTTGCCTGCAGCTCATGGAGAAGACCATGGTGAGGCAGGCTGTCCCCCTGCAGCCCATGGAGATTAACAGTGGAGTAGATATCCACTTGCAGCCTGTGGGGAAGCCTGCACTGCAGCAGGCTCCTGGCAGGACCTGTGACCCCATGGGGGACACACGCTGGAGCAGTCTGTTCCTGAAAGACTGCATCCCATGGAAAAGACCCCCACTGGAACAGTTCATGAAGAACTGTAGTCCATGTGAAGGACTCACGTTGGAGAGGTTCATGGAGAACTGTATCCCATAGGCGGGATCCCACACTGGAGCAGAGGAAGAGTATGAGGAGTCCTCCTCTGAGGAGGAGCAGCAGAGACAACATGTGATGAACTGACTGCAACCCCCATTCCCCATCCCCCTGTGCTGCTTGGGGAGGGTGGAGCAGGAAGGTAGAGAAATCTGGAGTGAAATTGAGCCTAGGAAGAAGGGGAGGTGGAGGAAAGATGTTTTTAAGATTTGGTTCTATTTCTTATTACTCAACTCTGATTTGATTGGTAATAAATTAAATTAATTTTCCTGAGTTGAATCTGTTTTGCCCATGACAGTAATTGGTAAGTGATCTCTCCCTGTCCTTATCTCGACCCAGGAGTCTTTTGTTATATTTTCTCTCCCATGTACAGTTGAGGAGGGGGAGTGATGGAGTGGTTTGGTGGGCTTGGTATCCAGCCAGGGCCAACCCACCAGTCCTTTTTGGTGCCCAACATGGGTCACAAACCCACAACCATGAGATTAAGGGTATCATGCTCTACCAAGTGATCTAGCTGAGCTCAACGATCACAACAAGAATTGTAGTGTAGTTTTGATTACACTCGGCATCATTCACAAATGCTCATGTTATTCTAAAACACTCTGAATGACAAATCTTTAGTACTGATTATTGTTGACATTAATGCTACATTTAACATCAAAATATTATAGAATTACTTCAAGATTTTTGACAGTCTTAACTGCTTTCTGAAGGTCACTGTTAATTTTTCTATGTAACAGATTTTTGTTAGGTGAAGCTATGCGAGCAGTGTTGCTTTTCTTTGCTCTAAGAGATGGAAATAAGACAACAAAGGAAAATTGAAGCCTCAGCTCAGCTCTGGTTTGGTTGGTGATTACCAACAGTTTGCTTATCATGGTCACGAGGTATACTGAGATGTTCCCTAAGGAGTTCTAGAAGCTGTCAAGGATTTCAAATATTTTTATGACATTTAAAGTTGTCTTGTGTAAGAGATATAGCATAAAGTTTTCTTCCTTTAAAATTAAATTAATTTGATAGGTGCACTCCTATTCCTCTCCATTCTAACATACATTGTATTTGATTATCCAAGCGTTTCTGTTTGGAGAAAATAGAAATTACTCTAAGGAAGTTTCAGGTAAATGTACACAGTGGTCACTTTTGTTGTTGAGACAGTATGTGATAATGCTCACTGGAATGTTAAATTTTCTAACAGAGCCTGCCAGAATACAAACTTGCTTGGATGTTGTCACAAGCCTAAGGGCAAGTAGAGGTTTTTGGCTATTGCTGTTGATTTTCAAATTTTTCTTACATTTATTATAAATAGAAGTATTTCAGAAAAACTCTGATGTACCCTGAGCTTCTATTTTATGACAATTGTGACAAACCTCAGAAATACATATTTCTTCTAGGGTTACAGCACAAAAATATGTCAGCTACCAATTAGGAATTAAGATGGTGCATATGCAATTATATTATCAACCTTTGAGTCTTAAGATGTCTTCAAGATCAGAAAAACTTATATTTTTAATAAAATCTGCTTCATAAAGAATGTTAAACTACACCATTTTCTGTTGTTTTGTGAATTAACCATTGATGCAAAACAAAGATATAAATAAAAGTTTCTACTAAGGGCAAGCAGCCTTTACATGAGCAAAATCTGCCCAAACATTTTTGTGATGACACACAAATCCCTCACTGGAAGGGAAGACTTAAGATTTTTTTAATGTTGCTTTAGATCAACTGAAAAATACCTTTGGTCAACAGTGATTACGGCCAGTAAGTCAGCCTCATTGGGGGCTCAACTCAATGCTTCTGTGCAAATGCACATAGCACGGGGAATAAGCAAGACGAGTTGGAGAAGTGCAATCACCTGCAGGGCTGTGATCTCATTGGCATCATGGAGATGTGATGGAATGGTCCCATGACTAAAGTGTTGGAATGGAAGGATATAGGCTCTTTAGGAAGGACAGGGAGGGGAGACAAGGAGGACGTGTCACCCTTTATGTCAATAACCAGCTGGAGTACATGGAGTTCTGCCTGGGGATGCTTGGGAAGCCAACCAAGAGATTACAGGTCAGGATTAAAGAGAGAGCAGAGACAGGTGACACTATAGTGAGGTTCTGCTACAGGCCACCTGATCAGGAAGACCAAGAGGATGAGGTTCTCTATAGACAGATAAGAGGAGCCTCATGTTCACAGGCTTTTATCCTCATGGGGGACTTCAATCACCCTGATACCCATTGGAGGGGTAGCAAAACAAGGCATAAGCAATCCAGGAGGTTCCTGGAATGCGTTGATGATAACTTCCTTCTCCAAGTGACAGAGGAACCAACAAGGAAAGGTGCCATGCTCGACCTTGTTCTCACCAACAAGGGAGGCTAGTGAGGAATGTGAAGCTCAAGGGCAGCCCTGGCTGCAGTGACCGTGAAATGGTGGAGTTCAAGTGAGGAGGGCGCACAAACAAACTCACTATCCTGGACTTCAGGAGAGGGGACTTTGGCCTCTTCGGAGATCTGCTTGGTAGAGTACCATGGGACAAAGCCCTGGAGGGAAGAGGGGTCCAAGAACGCTGGTTAGTATTCAAGGATCACCTCCTCCAAGCTCAAGAGCAATGCATCCCAACAAAGAGGAAGTCAGGTAAAAACACCTGGAGGACTGCATGGACAAATAAGGAGCTCCTGGACAAACTCAAACACAAAAAGGAAGCCTACAGAGGGTGGAAGCAACGGTGGGTGGCCTGGGAGGAATACAGAGAAATTGTCTGAGCAGCCAGGAATCACATTAGGAAAGCTAAAGCCCTTATAGAATTAAATCTGGCCAGGGATGTCAAGGGCAAGAAGAAAAGCTTCTATAGATATGCCAGTGATAAAAGCAAGACTTGGGAAAATGTGGGCCTTCTCTGGAAGGAAATGGGAAACCTGGTTACCCAGGATATGGGGAAGGCTGAGGTACTCAGTGACTTTTTTGCCCCAGTCTCCACTGGCAAGTGCTTTAGCCATGCCACCCACATCACAGAAGACAAAGGCAGGGACTGGGAGAATGAAGAACTGCCCACTGTAGGATAATATCAGGTTTGAGAATATCTAAGGAACCTGAAGATGCACAAGTCCATGGGACCTGATGAGATGCATTCACAGGTCCTGAGGGAATGGGCAGATGAGGTTGCTAAGCCACTGTCCATCATATTTGAGAAGCCATGGCAGTCCAGTGAAGTTCCCACTGACTGGAAAAGGGGAAATATAACCCTCATTTTTAAAAAAGGGAAAAAAGGAAGACCTGGGGAATTACAGGCTGGTCAATCTCACTTCTATGCCTGGCAAGATCCTGGGGCATATCCTCTTGGAAGCTATGCTCAGGCACATGGAAAATCGGGAGGTGACTGATGACAGCTAACACGGCTTTACTAAGGGCAAATCATGCCTGACAAGTTTGGTGTCCTTCTACAACAGGTTACAGCATTGGTGGATAAGGGAAGAGCAAGTGATGTCATCTACCTAGACTCTGGCAAAGCATTTGGTACTGTGCAGCATGACATCCTTGTCTCTAAACTGGAGAGGTATGGATTTGATGGATGGACCACTCAGTGGATAAGGAATTGGCTGGATGGTTGCACTCAAAGAGTTGTGGTCAATGTCTCGATGTACAAGTGGAGACAAGTGATGAGTGGTGTTCCTCAGGGGTCAGTATTGGGATTGGAGCTGTTTAACATCTTTGTCAGCGACATGGACAGTGGGATCAAGTGCACCCTCAGCAAGTTTGCCGACGACACCAAGCTGTGTGGTACGGTCAACACACTGGAGGGAAGGCATGCCATCCAGAGGGACCTTGACAGGCTTGAGACATGGGCCCATGTGAACTGCATGAAGTTCAACAAGGCCAAGTTCAAGGTCCTGTACATGGGTTGGGGCAATCCCAAACACAAATACAGGATGGGAGGAGAATGGATTGAGAGCAGCCCTGAGGAGAAGGACTTGGGGGTGTTGGTGGATGAGAAGCTCAACATGAGCCAGCAATATGCACCTGCAGCCCAGAAAGCCAACAGTATCCTGGGCTGCATCAAAAGCAGCGTGACCAGCAGGTCAGGGGATGCGATTCTCCCCTTCTACTTCGCTCTCATGAGATCCCACTTGGAGTACTGCATCCAGCTCTGGGGTCCCCAGTACAAGAAAGAGATGGAGCTGTTGGAGCGAGTCCAGAGGAGGGCCACGAAGATGATCAGAGGGCTGGAGCACCTCTTCTATGAAGACAGGCTGAGAGAGTTGGGGTTGTTCAGCTTGGAGTTGAGAAGGCTCCAGGAAGAGCTAATTGCAGCCTTCCAGTATCTGAAGGGGGCCTACAGAAAACTTGGAGAGGGACTGTTTACAAAGGTATGGAGTGATAGGACAAGGGGTAATGGGCTTAAGCTGAAGAGGGGTAGCTTTAGATTAGACATTAGGAAGAAATTCTTCACTACAAGGGTGATTAAGACACTGGAACAGGTTGCCCAGAGAAGTTGCAGATACCTCCTCCTTGGAAGTGTTTAAGACCAGGCTGGATGGGGCTTTGGGCAACCTGTTCCAGTGGTGGGTGTGCCTGTCCATGGCAGGGGGGTTGGAACTAGATGATCTTTAATGTCCCTTCCAACCCAAACCTTTCTATAGTTCTACAATTCTATGGTTTAGAGGCATATCCACAAGTTGTCTGCAGGACATTTGGCAGGATTATTATTTTTTTTTTAAACTTGTTCTGAATCAAAGGCTGAATAGATGTTAAGAAACTACTCATCTCAGTTCTAGAGGCTGGTCGCTCTAAGATGGGTCTGTGGAAGACATATATACTGTCAAGTCTTTCCTTGCCCTGTTCCTGTTTTACCTCTGCTGGAGATTAGGAATTCTTATCTACTGGGCTTTAGAAAGAAATTAAATTTGAGTAGTCATTTGTTTGCCTATTCTCACTGTTACAGTGAATCCAACATCCTTTATGTTTTATCTGCTTAACAAATGTCTTCCCACTGTGTCTAAGTGTAGCACATGATTCTTGACAACCTTTTAAGAAGAAATACCTAAGATTAACCTATTTGTTCTTCCCAGAGAAATATTTTGCTTTCTTCTGTTCTTTTAAATAATTAACTTATTATTCACACAAAGTTTAACTAATGCCTTACTTCCCTGACTTTCTAATTAAAGAGAGACCCAACACTACACAGAAGCCTTTCAGTTCTACTTCATGAATAAATGAACATTCCCTACTGTTTCAGATAATCCCAAGCTTTACAACACATTGGTATAATGATTTCAGTGAACATACTGTCACTACTGATGGCATAGATGATTATAAAGTTTTCTCTTCAAGATACATAAAAGGCAGTTTTGGTTCATGATATGTCAGCAGCTTGTATTTAAGGTCCCTTCTTGTATGTTTCCTTCATGCATGGCTGACTTTGAAGTATTTTTTCTGTATGTTATTAAAAAGTAAATGTTGCTGCCATTTATTCTTTTTTTCAGAGTACATAAATCAGATACTACGTGAGTGAGAGAGGCTGTGTTTGCGAGTTAAAAGCTTTCATGCGGCATAAAAGAATGACAATGTCACTCCTCCTAGCTGGAAAGACTAGTAAAGGACAACAGTTTTCAAAAACACTGCAGCTGTTTTCAAATAAAGAAACACATCAAGACAGATTTATAAGGTGGGGAAAGAACATTCATATCATTCAAGTGAGAAATATAACTTCAAATGGTATCTGTGCATCATATACAATAGTCTAACCAGAGCATAAAACTTGCCATGATCTTTTTTGTTAAAAGGATACAGCTAGATATGGGTGTATTTTAGAGCGAATACATTTTAGGTAAGTGAGGGAAGTTGTAAACTGTATAGCAGGAGCAATGTTAAGCTGCTATTAGCAGTAGCTATTGGCTCTAACTCCCAGGAAAACCTCTGTGACAAATGGTAAGTTGCCTGCCAAATACCCCATCCCATTCAACGCTGGAGTCTATCTGAGTGAAGTTAAATGCTCACAAAATGAAGAACAGCCTGATTCTTAGCCTGAAGCATCACCATGTTGCCTTGCCTAAGAAAGAAGAAATTAGACCAAATGCAAACTAAAATCCTATTTTAGGACAGCAAAAGGCAAAATAAGCAGGAAGTACCAACTCCTGACTATAGTAGTACAGCTGTGGTGTAGTCGTATTAATATAGGCAGGATTATCCAAGAATACAAGTGACAGAAAGGAGCATATTAGACCAAATGCTATAGCTGGAACATCCAAAATACTTTAGGAGACAAAAGTTTTTCTGACTTGGTGTTGTGGTTTAATCCAATCAGGCAACTAAGCACCACACAACCGCTCGCTCATTTCCCCCCAGTGGGTTCTTGCTGAGCATGATGTCATACGGTATGGAATATTCCTTTGATCAGTTGGGGTCAGATGTCCTGGCTGTGTCCCCTCCCAACTCCTTGTGCACCCCCAGCCTACTCGCTGGTGGGGTGGTGTGAGAGGCAGAAAAGCCCTTGGCTCTGTGTAAGCACTGCTCAGTAGTAACGAAAATATCCCTGGGATATCAACACTGGTTTCAGCACAGATCCAAAATGCAGCCCCATATCAGCTACTATGAAGAAAGTTAATTCTATCCCAGCCAAAACCACACACTTAGATACCTAGGAATTCAAGCAATACACAGAATCTGAGGAGATCTCAAGCTCTCAACTTCATTCCCAACTTGCTGCCTTTATATTGAGATATATTATAATGCAGACAAAGCACTGAAAGCTAGTATGACAATGTACTGCATACTTACCCCTTGGAGAAATGTGGGGGTTTTGCTCTCTATGATTCACCCTGACTCCATGTGAACCAAGCATTTATATAGGTTAATGCTCTATGACTAGTTAGTTCCTTTTATTATTATTCTTCAGGTGAACTGTCTACCAAGCAGAGCATCTACACTTTTCTTTACCAATATTTGAGCTCTGTTTTGGGACAGGTGTGTTTGTGTAAACTGTCAATTATATATGAAGTTTTTTTTTTTTAGAAATGAAACTTAAAAATGTCTGGATTGTTCCAGTTATCCTAGAGAAGGATGAGATGAAAGGCAGTAATCTCTGACACCAAAAAGAGAGAGATGTTTGGTTTTGTTGTTTCTTCCAAATACACAGGAATGCCCAAGATGCATGACTCAGCCTTCCTAGTTCATGACAAGAGTATTCGCTCACTGCCAACCAGATCATACCATTCAAACAGTGATGTTGTTGGCCCAGTCACTATTAGTTTGGGTTTTGCTTGCTGACCTGTTTTCCAGTTCACCAGTTTACTTTGGTCTGAAGAGAAGACTTGTGTAGTAGTGGTACTTGCTGCCCTGAAGAAGAAAATGTTTATCCTGACTGCTAATTGGAAAGAAGAAAAAGGTGACGAAAAAGGCTCTCAGCCCATGGAGACATTTTCCTAGAGATCTGTGTGTAAAGCCCATTGTCAACACAGAAATAATGAAGCAGGAAGAAGTAGGAATAGGAGCGGGAAATGTTGAACTATAGAATTATGAAGGAGTGAGAATCTGTACGTAGTCACCTAACCATAAATGTGGTCATGGGAAATGCATGTTTTGCTTTGAGCTTCAAAGTTTCTGGGGGATTTATGTGAAGAAGAATGGCTTTTCTGCTTAAAACAGCTGCTGAGGCAGAGCAGACAAACCTGATTTCCCTTGCATCTACTCCCAAGGTTGTGTGGTAGCCTCACAGAAATATATTTAAGCTTCCCCCCTCATCTATTGTCTTTGCCCTTACACCATCACACTGCACAGGGGAGACAGTCACAGAGTGTGGATTACCTCCACACAGGTTTCTGTTTTCTCCTTCAGTGTCTGTTGGCTGCCTTGCTTTCTCAGTAGCAAATATTGCAATTATGGTGGGTGATTTGTTCTTGTAGGGTCAGACAAAGGTCCATCTCATTTTGACCTTTGATGAACTGAATCATGTCATATGTTTCACATGTGCCCTTTCCAGATATGTTACGGCAATCTATCTGGCAGAGGCATGGAGGAAAGGACAAGACAAAATAATAACTGATGTTATCAGCAACAGCAGGAATGGAAGATGACAGCTTTTTGAGTTTTTCCAGCTATGTGTGATTTTTCTGAGATAGTAGAGTAAATATGTATTGCTTGTATAGTACACAAAACCTTTTTCTTTCTGGAGTAAGTCAAGCCAACAAAGAAAAAAAATTATTAGCCACAATACACATTATCTCCTTTTTCTATCTCCTTTTTCTATCTGCTGCAACTAAGATTTTCAGTGGCTCTGTTTCTGGAAAATTCATCTGACTTGAATAAAGCAGTGTAAAACTTCTCAGCAATTATTTAAGAACATATTGCTGAGTTTGGCCTTTATGGAAACAACAGTTCTGAAGTTTGTGTTTTTTGGAAGCAGTAAAAAAAGCACAAGCATAACCTAAGCATGACATTTTCAGTTTATAATAAAAATGATCATAGATCAGCAAACTGAATTCAAATCTGAATTCTTCTGTTTCCCCCTTGAGGAAAATTTGCCAATAATTTATCCAACAGTGAAACAAATGTCTTTACCAATGACTTGAACAAAAAGGAACCGGATTTAGTACAAATCTTGTTATTAATGTAAGTTGAGGTTGGTTGAGTCTTGGATAAAACTTTTTTTTTTTTTTTTTCCCCGAAATAAACACAAAGACATGAGTATGTGAATTAACCTTAACAAAGAAGCTGCCAAGTGTCTGCTCAAATAGGTGTTTGTATCAGCATGATTCCTGCGATACTCTGCAGGCTGCACACAAAGTGCATGTATTTTTCCATGGCATCGTGCTTGAATATCTGTTCATTTAAAAACATTATTCATGTATTAGCTCTATACAAAGTGGTTACAACACTTTATGGTAGTTCCTGGGTGTGAGTACACACGTAGCCACATCCCTGCCCTGCGGTGGGGTGACAGCTGCTGTGCGTTGGGCTGTCCCAAGTTGTGCAGCAGGCTTTTCCTCCTTGCTCCCTCTTCTCATTTTCCTGGTAATACACCCGGACACATGGTGCACATAGAAACAGGTCTGGAGTTACCTTTGTATTTTAGATGGGTTTTCGCTTTTAAGAAACTTTCTTTCATTTTATAGAAGATAAAACTCTTTGGTCCTGTATTGCAAGTGAAGAGACTGAATTTTCCTTTACAGAAGACAGTTCCTGAGCTACCCCACCTCCTGGCCAATCGCCCAGTTATATACTGAATGTGACATCATATGGTATGGAATATCCCTCTGGCCAGTTTGGGCCAGCTGTACTGCCTGCAGAAAGGGATATTTAACCAATTTCAAGCAGCAGTAGACAGAAAAAAGCTGTTCAGTTGTAGAATGAACACTCTGAGAAAAAGACCGAGCCACACGCCTCTCTTAGCCTGAGATACAACAGATTTTTATCAGAACAGAGGATGTTAAAGGCATTGCTAAAACCAGAAGTATAAACCCTGTCAATATGTGAAAGACCTGGCCACAGTTCTGTTTCTTTCAAAGTGGGAAATGTCATGTGGAGTGTGGGAGAGGAATAAGCCCATCTGAAAACTGTGAAATGGGAAAGAAGGAAAGAGCACAAGCGAAAGAGAGAAATAAATCAGAGGAAGCATTTCTGAGCTTCAAAATTTTAAAAGGTTACACTTAGATGCTCCAAATAATTTGAAGTATTTTCTAAATAAATAAAATACCATTATTTTCAGCTGGATTCTTCTAAAAGGACACATGATTTATTGAAAACAAAATATTCCCCAGAATATTTATTTGAGAGCTGTAACTTTTCATGATACTATGTGTGAGGGCAATAAAATGTTTAAATTTTGATATATTCAACTCTACTTCAAGACAAAAAAAATTAATTTCAAGTGATTTTGTGACACAGGTTTGAAATAGCTCACTGAAAGTATTTTCTATTCTGTGTGAAAAAGACACAGTATCACATCATTAGTATTTCTACAATCTGAGAGTTATTAACATTTCCATTGATATTCTTACTTAATGTCTTTGCGATGGATGAAACCTTTCTTTATGGGAAGCCATCATATTCCTTATACAAATAGCAAGAATACATCTTTCCTACTCATAATAATTTACCTAACAGAACTTGATGGTTTTTGATGAGTTATGAATTTCTGGCATAGTATTTAACTTGTTAGACTTTTTATTTTGTATTTGTTTATAAGTACATTGGAGATGTTGAGTAGCACATTAAGTGATATTGTGTCGTAAGACCTACGGTGAAAAGCAGAGTTTTAAAAATCAAGACAAAGTGGATTACAAAATTCAAGGAAAGTTTGAGCTGATACAGAGGCTTTGTTATATGTTCTGATATGAAAAAAACAACAATTGAGCAAGTATACACAATTTTCAGTGGCTCTAAAGGAGAAAAAAGGCTTTTGTCAGCTCTGCTTAAGCCATTGCTTACAGAACGCAAGCCTACATTTTGTTTTGGTTTGTTTTATTTGTGGAACACCACCTAGAGTACATTAATGTTTTCTCACTATTTAAGCTTTTTCTCACTCAATTTGTGTATGATATTATTTTTCAACCACAATTTTAGCACAAGCAGTGGCAGCTGTGACAAGATAACCTTAGTCTGGTATCTATGGAGGCTTTGTTTATTAATGAAGGCATTCCTTTCATTTGTGTACTTTTACTGAAGTAAATGGCTAGCATAACATATTTTCACAAGAGAACCCCTTTGCAGAAATTTCAATGTAGATACCTCAAAAATGCCAAAAGAATTTTTAATTACCAGCAATCAATGCAAAGGATAATGTGAAATATACAACTTTTAGTACCAAGGAAATTATATTACTTCTCTGTCTTCTGTAGTTAACATGTTAATTGTAAAATTTTCTGTGCTTTCTCCACAAACATAACCATCATGAGTACTAATAACAGTAATGATGATCTTTGATAATTTAAACTAAGAAATAAGGAAGCATAGCTCGTAAAAATAGAACTTAAACTTTTAAACAGGCGATTTTATTCTGCACACAGCAATTACTCCTGTTGTCAGCAGGATGAAAATTTACTACCCCAGGAAGTCATAAAGACTCTGATGCATTCTTACACAACACAACGTGAGCTGCATCTGAATGACACCGTCCTTTCCAACAGCCTCCCCCTCCCCCTGTACTACGCTGTACCAGTGCTTACACCTGTGGCAGACTATGTGAGGCTTTTGCACAATGCCGAGACGGACTAAGTTGTACACCGGCACTGTTTAAGATTATTTCAAGGTTGAAAGTATTTTCTACCTATTTTGATCAAGGGCTTTTTTCATTGTTTCAGAGAATACATTAAGAAGCGCTTTTGGCAGGACTGTTATTCTCCAGTGCCCAAATAGCCAATGGAGCAGATCGCTGTTTTGCTATGTCTCTTAGGAAGAATATGACAAAGCTATGAAAAGGAAGCTCACCTGCCACCCAGAACCGTGACTACTCTTGCTGTGAAGGTGAAGAACAGGAGAAAATACACCATCAGTCAGAAGGCGAAGGGCAGCCTTGTGCAGCTCCAAAGCCAGGAATAATGCAAATCATGCTGCTGAAAATCTTAATGCAATGGCTGAAATACTTGACAACAAGGGATACTACAGAAGAAAATTCTGCATATGCAGCTAAGATCTGCTAAGGGCTTGCAATCTTGCCATAGAATTCAATTCTGATAGTGGGGCGAGAATAAAAATTAACTAATCACCTGATATAACAACATAATGACAGCTGTGGGATGTTGACATAATATCCTAATGCTGAGGATTTGGTGTAATCCATGGCTGCAACTCTTCAAAAGTGTACTTGCTGAGCTGTTTCTCAGGCTACTCTAGCCACTGATTTTGGCCCTGCCAAAAACACTGAGGATATGTAAGCCTACGGGTAGCCATTTGGACCAGATTTTAGATGTACCTTTGTTAGCTATGGATGTCATGTCAGCTGACAGAGATCTTAGGTTTTAGTACTCTTGACTCAGTCTTTAAATTTTGTACACATGTAGATCAGCATTTGAAGAAAAAAAAAATATTTTTCACATTCTTAGTCCAGTATCCATTCCGTATCCCCTTTCTGTAAATTCATGCATATGAAGAAGTTAAATTGAGATAAACAAAAACTTGAATTTAAAAATATTCACACAGATGAACAGAAAGAGATTCTGAGAACACAAAGTACATCTATTTCCTTTCTTTCAGTGTCAGATGAACCCTAAATATTGAACATTTTTAGGATTGTTTTCTGTTCTGACAAACTGAACAACAGAGATTACTGAGTGAATATCTTTGAATCACTTGTATAGAGAAATTTCCTTACAGGTTCCAAGAGATGGAGTCAGAGCATTCTGGTATGATGCTTCATCAAAAGGAATTATAGATTAAACAAATAGTAACTCAGTCTTTTGGTTTTTTTCTTTTCTTTTCTTTTTTTCTTTTCTTTTTTTTTTTTTTTTTT
>VXBL01003188.1:61219-101729 GCA_013400195.1 Aramus guarauna
GGGGGGGGTGGTGGGTGGTGGGAACGGGACGGCAGAAGTTTGCAGCCAGCTATATTCTACTTGCCCTCTTTTGTTTTTGAGGAGGAGAGGTAAAATGGAAAAAAGGTTTGCATACGGCAGGTGAGGGTAAGATGCTGTAGCTGTGACCACACTCCCAAACTGTAGGTCTGTGAGTACAGTGAGTACAATGAATAAGGATTCAAAACTCTTAATTAAGGAAAGTGCTTATAGTTTCCATGGTTGGAGATGGAAACTAGCAGTCAAGGAAGTCCAGTTCCTTCTTCCTGTAAAACCTTTGCCAATTAACTTTTTGACAATATATTTTATTTTATCTGGTCAGAAGATGTGGCTGCTGACTGCAGCATACGAGTTAGAGATGTAACAGATGGAGAGGGTACACTAAAACTTTAAATTTTTGCATATATAAGGCAGTAATACTCCATCTGGGACTTACTCTGCCTTTGTGCTTCATCAAACACCTCGTCTGGCTACAGCAGGCATCCCAGCTTTTCTGCTTCACAGAGAGACTGTCCCAAACTTCTAAATACCTAGACAAAACTTTTCAAACTACCTTTTGCTTGAATGCATTTAATCCCCATGGAGATAGTTTAATATTCTTACCTTCATATTTTCAAGCCATACTAAGGAAAATGTTGCTCTTCTTCAACTCAAGCAGATTAAAGATGCATTCATATTAAGGAACTCAAATGTTTAATAAAAAAAATAAAAACAAAAAAAAGATAGTTATTGATCAGAAAACTAGCTTTAAAAAAATTGGGTACACATAATTCTAGGAAACTTAGTTATTGAAATAGTTAATCTTTAAAGGATTAGCTGTCTGTAAGTCCCTTTTGGCTGAAAAATCTAAGTGGTAAGTAGTGAAAAAAATACATTCCTCAAATGTTTTTAAACTTTGGTGGTTTTGCTGTTGTCAGTTCTGTATTATTTTCATTATTTTTTTTTTTTTTTAAATTAGTGTGAAAAATTTGTCAGTTGTAATTCTTGGACCACTTAATAGGCACAATTGATACCTTTTTGCAAATTATACTTAACCTGTTTACAGTTACTGTTGTGGTATGTATATCCAGTACCAGCAGATGGCTGTTATCCAGTGAAAAATACTGTATTAATTAAATCAGTTCTTAAATACAGCAGCCTTATAGAGCCAAACTTCTACAGAAAGAATATGGAACAATAAGTATTTCCTCTCCATTAATTTGATTCATTGCATTGGTTACTTATTGCCAAAATTTACTATAAAATGTAAATGAAAAGTAGTACTTGTCCATGTATAGTAACTATAGCACAAGATATACTGGACATATTTGTGCAAACAGCACGAAACTAAATCCAAGATATATTTAATTAAAAAAAGATTATTCAGACTCTGCAACATAGAAAATTAAATAATACCTAGTTGAATTCTGGGACGGTATTAGGTCACTTAAATCCTAAGCTGCATTCCAAATACAGTTTTCTGCCTCATCAATCACAGCAAGGAAGGAGCGTTGCAGACCAGACAGCAGCACTCGCAATGCTCATCTCAGCAAATGCCTGAATCTAACAAAGGCTTTTGCTTTCAGCGCATGCAGTAGTGGGGGTGGGATGGGAAAGGAACAAACGCAGGTACCCTCTTTACGGAGGGTACTTGTGGGAGAGCGCTGTCCCCAGTCCTCTCAAGCAAGCTTTGGCTTAAGCTCTTTCATTGCGCATCATCTGACTTCCATCCTGTGGAGTCTGCAATACCTAAGGGGAAAAGGAGGGAATCATGCACACGCTGACAGCGCTGCAACTTGTCCAGAAAGGATTTTAGCTTTGTGCATGTCAGAACTTGGCTGGCCCACAACTAACTCTCTCCCTTTGCACAAACAGAGGCATCCAATGGAATAATTGTGTCTAAGGGATATGTCAGGGAAAATGGAGCGAGAGAACTCTCTTGCATTATATGGGGATGGTACCTCCAGCTTTGACATCTTGGAAAATTTATTTGGCATTCGCCCAGGATGGTTCTGCTCCAAGTGAGTAATACGGTTCAAAGTGAGATACAGCGATAAGAAGTTCAATGCACGAATGTATTTAATGAAGAATGATAGCTTAATTTTTTAATTATGTTAAGTGAATAACCAATGGGGTTACACTCCAAACACCCCAAATCAGCCAGAACTTTAAGGCAGCTCTGCCTATGTCTTTTCTTTTATATGAGCTTTCCAACAAGACCAAATAGCTTTTATAGAGCTGGTTTTATTAGAACTTTAACTGGAATGAGAAACTCTTTTTTTTTTTTTTTTATATCAGGAAAAAATAGAGTGTGAATAGGGAAAGGAGGGGAAATTGGAAACAAATCTCACTCCCTTGCCAGCCATGTCCATGAGGAGCCAAGACCTTTCATTCAGAGTTGCTTTCATCCAGCAACCTTTACTGCCTTCTTGGACTGTAACAAAATAACCCTACACAGTCTCTCTGTCACCCTGGAAGGATAACTTTGGATTTACTCTCTGCTCAGCAGTCTCCCGAGCTTGTATGTTCTGCAGAGGTACCTCTGCCTGCCCCAACTTGCACTCTGAAACATTTCCCTGAGTATTTCTATCTGCTCCCACAAAGGGGTCAATCTGTTCCCCCTTCTTCTAGAAAGTTTTGTTTGACAAAGCATGCAGCAACCAGGACATGACAAACTGAAGCCTTCTTGCTTCCCAGATTCATCCAGAGAAAGAAACGTAACCTACAAGGTGTGAACAGATAAGAGCTGCTATTCACCCCCCCAAAATGTAGGCCATAATAAAAGGAATCAGAAGAAAAAACAGAATGAGAGATCATCAGTTTTAAAGGAAAAACTGTAGCTTTGCTGGTGAATACTGTAATTACTTGTTATGGTAAAAGATAAAGGAGTTCTGCACTTTCAAAGAAATTTTATTAAGCGTTTCCCAAAGCAGATTAGTCTCTGCATCTATTGCTCGGAGGCAAACCTTTCGTACCTTAGACATAGTGCTATCATTGAAGAACACGTATAACCATCCCAGTGCCTATTACAACTTCAACATTCATTGTGCACAAACTGTATTACAAATGTGTTTTCAGTTGCCTATATATGCTCCTCTGTGATCCAATCCTCAGGCTCTGTTCAGCCCTTGGAGTATGGGCCAGCCATGTTCTTTCAGAGGAGCTGATACATTCACTGTTTTCTTGATGTTCGTTGTCAGTGCATAGAGACGTGTTTGGGTGGACATCCAACATCTTCTTTCAAATGCTCACAAAAGACACTCTTCTTATAAGGGAAAATTTCACTCGCAGAGTTAAGTTTTTACTTAGAACATTGCAACTGTTCAGCTAGCTGGTGCGTGTGGGTGGGATGGAGGAAGCCCTGTGAACATGGCTACTGGGTGAGCATTTGAACAGGCAGAAAGTGCAGATGCGTGGAAGCTGCATCATAGCCATCATGACATGACTTCACACCAGTTTATCAAAAGAAATGGAAAAGAGATGGTATGTTCCAAGACAGAAATAAATCCAGCAACTGCTGGATTACAGTGTTTATCTTAAAATTAGAACTTCAAAACATCCTTTATAAGTTACTTTTGAGCTCTTTTTTCCACGAAAAAACACTTGGAGGCTTAAATGCAATATTTTCTGAATTAGATTACATTATGGGACAGTCCTAGAAATATTTGCTTCAATTCTTCTCCTACATGGGGAGACTAGCACAGTTCTCCAGCCAATTTTTGTATATTGTGTGCCCTTATTTACAGAATATCAACTATTGTCTTCCCATCTAATCAAAAAGTATTCTGATAATGCTGTGAATGCTGATACTGTAGGCATCAGTCTTTATCACACTGAAAGTCTGCTAAGCTTTTTACTTTGTGCAAGAGCAGGTTTTAAGAATTCTACCAGAATCACTAGGGAATGATCTCTGACATTTTATTTCTTTTTTTTTCTTGCATTTATGCAAATGTACTAATATACTTCTAAGTCTTACTACTTATATTTCACATCAGCTCGTCCCATGCATTAGAACATTGTACTGCATGCATTAATTGAGAAGGTCTCTCCCTTCCCCCCACCCCATGCCTCCTAACTAACTTAAAGTGTATTTGATGCCTGGTTACTGGATTTCTTCTTTTCTGGTTTGGAGGTCATCTAATTCAAAGTCTCTCTAATCCTTCACTATTGCAAACAATCCCAAGCTCTCTCTTCTGCACACCATGGCACATATGATGTATAAACTTTAGTAATGCTTCTCTACTTGTCACTTTTTTGTTTAGTGTTTGAAAGGTCTAAGAGATTTCACCCATCTCTTCAAGGAAAGCTAATTTCGCTCTTACCTGCTCCTTTGAGGACTATAATCTACTGTCTGGCTTTCATATACTACCAAGGAAATCCAGAACCTGTATTTATCCCAGTCATTAGACGGCATAATTACAACCAGTTGCTTTATTTGCAGTACAGATTATATGGCTTTATTCTTTCAAAACAGAGCTCTTTTTTGCCCTGCCTCTTAACTCTTTTTTCAGCTTTTCGGTTTGTTACTGTTTTGACTACTATTGCTTATGACCTGCAATGTATCACTTGCCTCTTTGTCAAAGGCAACATATCTGCTGCTTGTTATTAAGATCAGTGCTTCTCCAGGGTTTTTCTCCTCTCTGTGATACACCTCAAAGTTTCCATGTTCTTCCAGTTACTTTTCTGTTTATCTGCCATTTGACTTTGAGAGATTCACTGTTTAGTTTATTCTGTGGAATTTGTCATATTTTTCTTTTTAACTTCTTGTCGTGACTCTAATTATCATTTGTTAGGTGCATTTATATTTAGAAATAAAACATTTGAACAGACAAATAGGGTCAGTAACCACACTGTTAGGGTGATGACACCCATTTGCACTTGGATCCTTTCAAATTTTGTTTAAAGAAGGAGACTGTAATCACTCCTCATCTCTTGCATTAATTTCCTCACTTATTATTTAGTATAGTTCACATATGTTTTCTTTTGAACTTTTCAAATACTTTGGTCTCATAAATCTTCATGCCCAGTCCAATTCATCTTCATTGTCCATTTCATGCACAATTCTTCAGCCAGAATTTCTTTGAGCAACCTTGGAAATTTGCAGAATCTTAAATTTACCTATCTAAATTCAGAACTCATTGCCACTTGCTTAATATTGTTTAGTTTGCTCTCTGGAACACTGGTTCTTTCTCTCTTCACTACTAATTCTTTGTTCTACATTGGGCTGACAGGTTTCACAAACTAAGGAAAGCTGTGGATAACAGGGGAATGGGTAGAGCAGTGATAGGTGAATTAAGAAAGACAAGCTGCTGTGAAAGGATATGTGATTATTAGGATTATAGTCAACAAGCAGAGAAAAATGTAGGAAACATAATGAAATTAGAAGAGTTATGGCAAACAGCTTGTTAGTATTTAATGAAGGAAATGGTTATAAACCTCGCCTGTCCAATATGACTCTTTCCACTAAGGTACTTGATATAGGTTACATCAAGTTAGAACATTCTGCATACTATAAATTTCAAGAAAATATCTACTAATGTTATTATAGCCAATGCCAGCCAACATTTGCCAAACTGTTAAAAAAATTCCAAGTAAATTAGTAAAACTGTTGAAACCAGTATCAATAGCAGCTCAATTCTTTATGTTCTTGGTAATGGTTACATAATGCATGTAAAACTAAGTGGAGATGGTTTTTTTGTTTGTTTTTGTATAAAGGGTGGGGTTTTTGGTTAATTTCAGTGGTAACAACTTTGCAAATTAGAATTAAAAGGCACTTTTTTGGTTGGTTGGTTTGTTTAATAAATAGCCAACATGCTTTCTTATATTTAAATTTCATCCATATCTATAAATATGTTTGTTTGTCATAGTCAGTGGAGGATCACATTTGAATGGTGAATGTTTCTAACTTTCAGTAATTTTAGAATCCTGTAAATCTCCCCACCTCATAGACTACTGCACCCTTACACTTACTACTCAAATTACTTACAAATTCAAAGATATGAGAAAAAGACTCCACAGTATCATTTGAGCTGAAATCTTTAACAAATTCAGTTGATTACAAATCTCCCCTTGGACACAATACCAATTCCTTCTAAAATGTCTTAAGACACTTCTTAAATAGAAGGGTAAGTATTTATACTTGCAGACTTACAAGAGTACATAATATTTGTAATCAGTTTATTTGGAAAATTTAGGAGAAACTATAAAGAGATTATCAGGTTAAAATTGTTCAATCCTCAGCTTAACTACTGGAGTAGGTAAAACATCTAGTATATATTATTGGAAAAAAGCCTTCAACATTTTTTTATTTACACCTGAGCCACACCCTAAGGGGTATTTGGTTTTCAAGAGTTCTAGCTAGAAATTTCCCATATTCTCTGAATTCCAGACAAAGTACTAGAAAAACTTTACACTCCATCTTGTGAAAATTACAGCAGAAATCTAGCTGACATCTTACTCAAAGATCCAGGAGTCTTTTAAAATGCTTGTTTTCCTCCCCTGCCCCTGCCACTGCACTAGAACCTGCCAAGTAATTGTTGAACTTCTTAGTCTCCTGATGAAAATAGCCATATTCTGATGATAGTCTTTTGCTTGTAAGTAAAAGTGAGTAGCTCAGAACCCTTCAGGCTGTGTTGTACAGCACTGTTAAATGGCTAAAAGCAGTGATTAAAAAAAAATAATTGCGTACTCTGTAAGAAGAGAATTCTACTATCTACTTCTAATTCAGCAGGCCACAAGGAGTAACACAATCACACCCTAAGGGGAAAAAAAAATCCCACAAAAAAATCCAGATAACAGTGTGCTAACTTAATTTCTAATATATTCTGCATTAATATTGCACAGCTGTGGAATCCAAGTGTTAGACTGTAGCATATAAAAAAAAGGTTCTTTTAAACTGTCTGAACCACCAAATTATTGTTGTTTAATTAGCAGGATTTCAGTTAGATCATAGTTAATTCAATATTTAGATGTTCATATCTCTCTGGTTTACTATGTTTGCTACTAAGTAATTGCAATCTAAGTAAAATATACTGGTGAAATGATGCACTATGTTATTAATGTTGGAAAAAAATATAAACGGTATCTTGAAACCCACCATTCATTTCCTGAAAGCTGTTGTAAACTTTAACTGGTGGCTACACGCTAGAAAGGCAGAACATCTGTTTCATTTGTAAAAAAAAATAGTCATAGGCTTAACAGAAGGCTGTTAAAAAAGAAATGGTTACTATATCATCTCAGTTTCTGGAACCTGTTCTAAGTCCACACTGAAAATTCAGAAAAAAATTTATTTCACTATAATAAAAGCTGACATTGAATTTCCTGTTACCTGAGCAGTGAATCACAGCTTTTAGTTGCAAAGAAAAAAAACCTTCAAGTTTTCAACAAAAGAATCCCAACAACAAATGGGATATTTGTCAATGTGAAGCACAGTCAGATTACCGACCTCTACCATAGTATCCTGGTAAAGTGCTTCCACCAGAAGCTTAATCCTAAATAGCCATAAAAGCTGAACAAGAGATTTTCCTTGTCAGCCAGAAAAAAATTCCTTCAATATTTCCTTACTGTCACTACTCCACTGCTATTCACTGCAGTCAATTCTTTTCTGTCCTTTGCACTCCTTTTCAGGCCTGCTATCGTGCAAAGAGAAATGGGATATTGGAGGAAGATATTTTTTTTAAAAGTTGATCAAAGTCACTCAGAGCCAAGGAATATACACATTAGAGAGAAAGAAAATCAGAACAAAGCAGAATCTAAGTAGTAATAATCTAGGAGCAAATTACTGTTGAACAAAGAGGCACATTTTACAAATCTGTGGAGTGCTGCATCAAAAAAAGCTTGTATAACTAATGGTCAAACTAAGAATGATGTCTGAATATTGACTCCAATGTCATTATAAAAACAAAAATTGAAAAAGAAATACTGAACAAGGCCTGGAAGATCTCTGTCTGATAGCTGGACACGACAAGATAAGAGGTAGTCTGAGGATTAGCAGAGCCCATTAAGCCTGATTTCCAGATTTTCTTTTCCCTTTCATTTAAGCTACTGACACCAACAGAAGTTTGTGCTATGCCAGACATTAAAGAATCCATACAGGATTTCAAATATCCAATAAGGCATAAGCCATCAGGAGTTTCGCCTGTGATTCAAACATTGACAACAGCTGTCTCCCGTGTGGTTTCTCTGATGTATAATAAGGGTTGAGCTCATCACACTGCATTATCTCCTGCAGTGGATATACTAGTAAGGCCTCTAGTCTCTGCTGGATCTCTTACATTTATGAAATTCATCATAATTTAACATCTCTGAAGCTCATCAGATTTGTTGGCAGTTGATGTCTAGGTTAAAAAATTATTAGGACGGATTAACAGGCCTATAGTCACACAAACCTGTACATTGACTCATATATACTGACAAGGCTGAGAAAGTTCATTATCTGAGAAAAATAGGGGGGAGGGGGCAGCACACATGGTTGAATCTTTTAGAATTCGTTGAATGTATAAGTTTAGTGACATTCTGTGAGTATCATTTCGGTAGAATTTCACAGTCTTGTCAAAACCTTGACAAGACTCCAGTCAGGAGTCTGAGAAATTACGTAAACATGGATGGAAAGGCCAAGTATTGTTATGGATAAAAATCTGCCTAGGCAACCAAAAAGAAGAGAAGTTTCATTGTGAGAAATTATTAATAGTTGTGTTTCATACAAGATCTGTCCCTGGAAAGCAAGTGAGCAATGAGACAATAAATCTGCAAATCATATAATATTATTTAAACTAATCAGGAGCAGAAGGAGCTGTGATGAGCTCCAGAAAGCTGTAACTAACCAGGACAATGGACAACTTGATGAGCAGATGAAATGTGATATTACCAAAAGCAAGGTAGATTGCCTAAGAAAAATGCAAATCTTTCTTCTCGAAAATGCCAGTCATAAACAAAGAAAAGAATTGCAGTATCAAATCAGAACCATCATAGAAGTCAATATTGCAGTCTTATCTGGGCTTTTGGTTACTTTGCTTTTAAAACAACGCTTCAAAATGGAAGAAGCTCAAGAAGAGTGAAAATACTGAAGCTATAGGGGGGAAATGCCATATGAAAGGAGGCTGAAAAGGTTAGCGTTATTTGCTTTGGAAAAGAGACGAGTAAAAGAGAATACGAGGAAAACTTACAATATAATTAATGACAGGCAAGGTGGAGTCAGCATACTTACCTCCTTGTTTCATAACACAAGAACATGGGGACATTCAGTTTAGTTCAAAGGTGGAAACCTGAAAGACTACCTGTACTTTTTCATATAAAATGTAGTTAAACTGTGACACTTCTGCTTTCAAGAATTTATTTAGGTTAAATTTAGTGAGATTCAAAGAGGAATTGAGTATACGATGAGTCCTTCAAATTGATGACAAATAAAACTTCAGAAGTTAAATTCTAACCCCTTGGCTTTTATGCTGAAATCAGTCTCAAAAAAATTAGAAAGCAGCAGGTGACCGATGTAAGGGGGCAGATTATGCCATCCATATGCCAACTACAGACTGTTTAACTCAGTCCCTCAAGCTCCTCGGTCCTGCTCTTTCTAAACATAAATTATTGTATAAAATGACCACTAAGCTAATCCAGTATGGCATTTAGTTTGCTTCTATCTTTTTGTGTAGTCTAAATGAATATGCAATTTCTAATGTAAAATTACTTTAGCTTTTTGTGCCATTGCATTACAGTTCAAATCAGAATGCAGCTCGAAGTGAATTCAAAAACAAATAAGAAATGAAAGTAGTTACAAATGCAATCTGAAGTACATGAACAACCACTTTATTTAGCTAGCAAAAATCTAACGAATGCCTGAGCAAGCTTCCCAAAGGAACAAACAAGCAATTAAAAAGTCAAAATCACAAAAATGTCAGTGGTTATTTTGGCTCTCTTCCCCATCAGGAGCACTCATTAAATAAACATGAGTCTTCTTTTTATATTTCTATGTTTTGCCTTTTCCTTGAGTGCTTATTGTTCCTTTGGGCTTTTGGTTTTGTTTGATATTGCTTTCTCCTACATTTTATATTAGAGCCTGGATATAAGGAATATAAATTGCAAACTAGTTTTACCAGATGTCGGAATTACAGTTGTGTGAAAAAGGTCCTGGGCCGGAGAAGCTTATAAAAACGAGCTTATTGTGAATCTTGGTGGGGTTTTTTGTTTGTTTGGGGTTTTTTGTTTTTGGTTTTGGTTTGTTGTTGTTGTTGTTTGTTTGGTTGGTTTTGTTTGTTTGGTTTGGTTTGGTTTTTTTGTTTAATTTTTTTTTTAACTAAGATCATATAACAATAATAATTGGATAAGAATATCAGCTTTAATTCTGGAAAGAACTTAGGTGCTTGTTTTATTAATTTCACTAAGTATCAAGTTCTTAGTGTTGGCCTTTGTCAGTCTCCCCACTAATTCTAAGTAGTCCGCTAAGTTCTTAGTTCTAGAATTGATCCATTAAATAATAGGCAACACATCATAAAGGCCATTGTTTCTCTGGAAATTATTGTGTCTCATACCACAGAAGCGCATGACGTAGTAGAAGGAAATATGGTATCGGTTTATTTCTACCGCAAAAAAAGCTAATTCCTAACATGAAAATAGCATGAAGAAATCTAATTCTTCACATTCACCAACTGAGAGAATAATATTAAGTAGCAGGTCTACAAAAGCTAACTGTTGTATTCAAAACTTCTTTCAGAAAAGTGGTAATGTACATATGGTTTAAAATACAGTAAATAAAATCATATACTTTGATCTAAATTCCAGAAGTGGGAAGGTAATTTATTACTATAGTCTTTAGATAATCATTCATTACACACTCTGAAAGACATGTATTATTGGTCACGCATGTTATGGTATTAAAACATACGTGTCATCTTTGATGCTGTATAGAAAGAATGTTAATATGAATCTGAACCATTGAGGAATGAGGTTATTCTTAGTTATATTAGAGAAAATGTTATTGTTTTGGTTGTGGGTTTTAGGAAAAGATTTGAAATGAGTAAATGTCTACCTGCATCACTGTATAAACTGATGATGCGTTTTGGAGAAATTCTTGCTATAACTATTCACTGCAATGTTCCTTCCATCTCTCTCTCCAACACTTGGTGCCAACTTTTGTCAAAAAGGGAATATTCAAATGTATGAACTGCTAGATTTCATTTGGTGTAGCAATAATTATGTTCCTTACCAAGGAATATTTGAAAATATCCATTTTACTGGAAAATCACTGAGTTTTTCAATGCACAGTCAAACTGATTTTTCTCTGAACTCAGAAAAACATTTTAGTCATTAATTATAACATCTAACGTGCTTTTAAATATCCCATAAAATCCTGTTAATCTTAAAGCAGAACACCTGGTTCCATTCAAGGTTCAGCTGAATATTTGGCAGGCAACTTGTATCAGTGATCTTTTATAAAAACATCCTGTCACTCTCTCAGCGATGTTATATCAGTCTGACAGTGTTGCCTCCTCTCTTTCTCTTTTTAGTTTCATTAACTTCTGGCAGTAGACAAACTTGTTCATAAATGAAAATGAGAAGAGAAGACCTTGATGAGGTTCATTATCTCTGAAAGTGATAATTATGTTATGAACAGAGGACAAGATGTTGATGCAGCAATTTTTGATAGGTGGAGCCTCAAGCATAAAATTATATACCCAGCAACAAATGTCCATGGTGATAGCTTGGAACAAAGCAGAGAGTGAATAGTAGCATTTCTGTAAAGAAAAATTGTGGTGAAAGAGGCCCAATGGAGGCATAGTGAGCAAAAAAAAGAATACATAAAGTAGGTTGGAAAGATTGTTGGTTTCTGTTGGTAGTGTTACTGGAAATTAAAAGAAAGCTCAAGTGCTGTCAGGACAAGATACCCATTAAAACAAATGGTAAAAACTAAAAATGAGATTAGCTGCAATGAGCTCAGAGTACTTTATGATCCCTGAAAATGATATTGATTTCAGTCTCAGGAACATTACTTTAGGTAATGATACTTTGGGTTGGGACATTGTACTGATATTATACTAAAACTGGTTAAATAAAAATAATTTATGTTAAAACCACCAAGACAGCAACACTCCGGAGTCAGAAAGTTGTGATTGACCTGCCTCATCTCCTGCGTAAGCCTGTAGAAATGTTGCCGTTACTACTAAGGAGAGCAGACTAGAATTGTTATTTAAATCTCACTGAAGACATTTGGGCCTACTTTCTTCTTGAAGGTATTTTAATTGCCTTGCCCTAGCTTGTTCTCTAGGCTCCCTCAATAATTAATGGAGGAAAGTAAGCATCTCTGGAGGACAATTAACACCACCTGCATTAGGCTCCCTCTTTGGAGGAAATTAATCAGTCTGTGGAGTCATATTATAGTCTAGCTACTATAACGACAGCCTAGATGTCTGGTTTAGACAGCATATCATTTCTGAATATTTAAAATTAATTTATGTAATTTTCACCCTTGAACTTGAGCATGTGGTTTGGATGAAGTGATTTTGTCCTTATAATCAAAGCCAAATATATTTTAGGGATATTGCTGAATCAAGGCTTTGAGAAGTGAAACGAGACATGTTCATTTTGCAGCATAACACCACAAACTTCAGTGAGGACTCCATGTAGATTATACAGCCAAATGTTATACGGCATAGGAAGAAGCACTATACAAAAATCTAAAATGAGTAATTCAGGGCAAAGCTATCAACATGGCCTCTCCTTTCATTCCTAGAACTATCTTATAGACTGTGGACTTATTCCTTGCCAGCTGAAATATTCCCAGTGGACTTTTAAAGGGCTTGATCGCTTAGACTCATTTCAGATGTAAATCTGTTGAAGTCAAGCAGCTCAAGGGTTGAGTCTGGGTCTAGATCAGACTCAGAATGACCTTCTGAAGGACAATTCTGACATGTAGTTTTTAAAGGATTTTGGATAAAAAGGGCTAAAAGAATATGCATTAAAGAAATATATTAAGGAGTAATCCTTAATTAGTTAGTTCACAGACTATATAAACAAGATAGAAAGCATTTTGTGAGAAATATAGTTTGATTTCAGTTTATTTTCTCTTCCTTTGAAATTTACTTCTGTCCTTATTACAAGTATTCAGTTGTTGAATGGAAGCTGTAAGATGAGTAAATTGGAATTTTCTCTGAAAAATTTGACACAGAAAATATGAGTATAAAAGCAGTACTTGCCTTCTGCTTTCTTTAGTCTACTCCATTGTTTACTATAGAAAGAAACAGAAAAGGATTAAAATACATTGTATGTCACTTGTGATAGTGCTGTCAAAATGTCTGTGCTTTATAGTACTTTTAGTTACTCTTAAAATACTTATTTTGAAATCTAACAACCGGAACCTAAAAGATATGGTGTAATTATTCTCTCCATAAAAATTTGAACCTACTAAAATTTTGAATCCTACTGCATCCACTCTCTCTCACTGCATTTTTTAAAGAGGTTTTTTAAGATACATTTTTCAAATGTGTCCTTCTATTTTAGGAGCTGAATATATATTTTTGAAAATCCCAGAGATTTTAGAAAAGTGACATCCACATTTTGTGTGTATTTAGGAACAGACAGTGGCAAATGGAAGTTCAGGCAGTGGAAATCAGTATGCTTTATGGATAGACTTTTTTTAAAATTTTGCTCGGTACAAGACTGACTGTTACATGGTATAACTATCTCTTAAAAATCTGACTTAAAGTTTCACTGTGAAATCTGCAAACAGCTGCCATGAAGAGAAGGAATGAAAGAGGCAAAGAGAGGACTCATATGGTTAAATTTTTCACATGTTTATTTTGGTCCTGTTCTCTCTTTTTTATTTCCCCTTCATTTACTGTTAGATGTACAGTTACAGTAAAAGATACCAGCTTTGTTAGTTATCTTTCTAACTCCAAAGTCTGCTTTTTCAAGTGCAGTGTTAAGGTACCATTCTTTAAATTGGTAACCAGCACTGTTTTATAAGTGTGTCTGACTGTCTCTACTGTGTAAATTGTTCCCATGCAGTAAAATTTTAAAACCAGATTACGGTCACTATAATGAAACCAGGGAGAATATAACTTCATGAATTTATTTGTCACCAGCTCAGAACAAGGACCGTTTTCATCTGTGGATTGAAGTGTTTGTAAATAAAAGGTAGTAAGAATAAAAAAGTTGTACAACTGCTATTGTTAACTGCACGGTATTTCTATCTTTTTGTGAGATGTAAAAAGCATGTGCATATTAAACTGTGACATCTGGAATGCAGGCACAACACTTGTGTACTTGCTTATGGCCTACCACATTGGACCATGAATTGTGTCCAAGGATGTTATGTTTTAATTAAAAAAAAANAAAAAAAAAAAAAAAAAAAAACAAAAAAAAAACCAAAACAAGAGAGAAATGAAAGAACAATAAATAGCTGTGATAATAGTAATAAGTACTGAGCTTACTCGTGTAATGGCTGCAAATATCTAGTGGATGTTTGAGCTTACTTCCACAAGGGCTGCAAATAAGATCAGAATCAAGCAATAAATAATGGTTTGAGCCTTAACCATTTAACAACATAGTCAGAAAACAGGTTCACCTGGGGCAAGCTGGGAGAAAAGCTACGTGACATTATATGAGCAGACTATACTAGAGAAAAAACTTCAGCTGAGTAGCTTAGTCTGTTCTTTCCACAGAAATAAATTCCATGTTATGGTTGAAAGCAGAATACTCCATGTCTTCTACCAAAGCAAGAGCAGGAAGATTTGACGTGTCATACCAAATTGTCACTGACTTTTCCTAGATAGTCAGTATATTTCTAATGTCCATCTTTTGTAAAGGGCTAGTGCCCCATACAAAATATTGGCTTGGTTTCTTTTTGTTATCTTATTAATTTACATAATACTGCTTGGTTGGACCCCTCCTAATCCATATAAACTATTTTGAGTGAACATGGGATATAAATAGTCTTTGTTTTTTAAGCCAAATACAATCATATGCTATTTGATAAAAATGAAAGTGTTTTTTTTTCTTCTCTCAAGAAATCCCTGTAAATTGAACTTAGTGGCAGAGGAAGGAATAGTGTTAAGTTCTGGTTTCCACTGCTACTGTAAAACTATAAATCAGGCAAAGCAACATGCCAAAAATTTCTTTAAAATTGTATGTTCAAATAACAATTAAAGCTAGTGTTTCAATTTCTGAAAAGGTAAACAGACTGGCCAATGTAATTATATGCTGTACTGCCTGGGTGTCAATCCTGGGCAAGTAATAGAAGAGCTGCTTTGGTACTTGACTAATAGAAAATTAGAGGCAGGTAGTGTAGTTAATGATAATTAAATGGATTTTTGGAAAATATCTACTGTCAGGCTAATCTGATATTCCTTTCCCCCCCCATAAGATTATAAGCCAATTGATAAAAAGTAATTATCAGTAAGGCTTGTCTTGTTTCTGTATGACATTTTGATTAAGAAAGTAGGATGATACAAAGTTAACATGACATGCATTGACTAGATTGAAGCTGACTAATCAGCAGTCAAAACATAATGGTAATTGTCACCGAGGGGATCGATTCCAGTTGGGTCTCACAAAGATTGATTCTTGGTCTCATTCTGGTTAGCATTTTAAGTAATGGAAAAAAACATAAAATCAGTACTGACAAAGTTGGCAGATGACATAAAGATTGAAAGAGTGATAAAAAATGGATATGATAGGTCATGGAGTGTGAACAAAGAATATGTGCTTTAGCATAGCCAAATGAAATATTATATGTATAGAAATGAGTATGTAGCTCAAAATTAAAGGAGACTATCTATAGAAACCTAGTGTCTGGTGCCTAAAAAGTTAAATTAGATTATTATAGAAGCCTTTTATAATTGTTGAATGTATAAAAACAGAGGGGGTAGGCTAAAAAAATCCAGATAAGAGTAGCTAGAATAGCTTGTTACTGTCCCACTGTGAAAGAAAGTGAATTGGGCTCACCTCTGCTCTCAAACCAGAATTATAATGGGGAGACTCACAGTGAGGAGTCCAATTCCACTAGGCTGTACAGGAAAACATGCTTCAGGTAGCAGAAGAGGCTACGGAAACTTTGCAGCTTTGAGGGCTCTGATTTAATTTCTTTTCTTCTCAGTTTCATTACAACTCCATGTCTCCCTTTCTCTGCCTTTTTCTGTCCTTTGTTTCACCTCCTTTGATTTTTCCTTCCATTTATCTAACCTTAAAAACTGTGGGAGTTATACGCTGTTTGCTGCCACTCTCTTGTTTCCATTTTTATCTTCATTCATTCTTATATTTTGCTCCTTATTCCCAGCCAAATGTCTCTGTTGGCCTGTTTCATGTCTTTGGACAGGGACCGTCAACTATTCCATGACTGAACAACTTCTAGCTCAATTCTTAGTTGCTCTACAGTTGGCACTACAGGACTACAAACCAGTTTCTAATTGTAAAAGCATTGAAAGAAATTATACTACCTCACACTCCATTTTATTTCTCAATGTGTTCAACTGCTTTTGGTTTTTCTCAGAAGATCAAGGTTTTAGAATAATTTAACTCTTCCAAATACTACTATGTTTTCCTATTGTACTCTAATGAAGCTTCAAGTCTCTGAAATGAAAAAGGCTACAATATGGGAAATATTACTAACTTCTTGTATGAGATGGCTTTCCCCTGGGCTCAGGTGATGTACTTTCCTTGGCTTCCCACTGTATGCTCGTATATTCAAGAGAACAGATGATTTAGTCCAAATTCAACCAGTTGTAACTCCGCTTTTGATGCTTCCAGCACCAGTTTTCAAATTCCATCCACACCATAGCATCTTGAAGGCTTGTCAGTCACCAGCAAGGGTGACTCATTACTGCTTTTTCTGGTACTTTACAGAGTGTTTTCTCAGTGTAAACTTGCCCGCAGGTGATTACTACAGCTAAGACAGTTTTTCTCATATGGATTGTACTCCTCTCCTGCTCCAATAAGCAAAAACTGTTCTGCTGGAACCATCGTATCCAGTAATCCCATTTGCTTTGGAATTAACATTCAAGTTCATGTGCAGCATCCAATATTTCCTGCAAGAGAGTTGTGTCATTGATTAAGAGATTGGCCAACAGTCAAAACACTCTCCATTTCTTAATTTATCCTTCACAATAAATTGCTTTTGGCCATGTCCCAGGAGGCAGACCTGGACAGATGCAGGAAGACTCTCAAGTACTGAATACCCATCCTGAGGACTTATCCATAAAGAAATTGAAGGTGCTAAATGTAGTCCATGCAGAATAATCTTCTCAGGTGACTTAATCATCCTGCTAGTTCCCTTAGTTAAATCACATTATAAAGTGGAGAAACTTGCCTTTCTCATCTCTTCTGTCCTCCAGACAAGCCATACTAGATGCTAGGTTCTTCTCTATTTCTTTTACTGGCAGTACTCCTAACATATTAAGCAATTGGCAGGCATATAGATTCTTCCTGTAAATTACAGAATATTGTGCAAAGGAATGTATAAGTTTCACTACCAAGCTAGCAGTAGAAGTATAGTGTTTATGCAGCATTTGTCTTGTGTGCTTACCTCATCACCTTTATGCGAATGATGGTGTCCTCTGTCTCCCTCCCTACTAACATTTTTCTCTGCTAATCCAAACAAAGTCTCTTTACCTTTGAGACTGAAGGGTTAATCTTCCTCTTTGCTGCCTGGCCTGTATGTTTGCTCTAGGAGTTATCAAAAGGATTTGGAATGAAGTGTGAAAATGAAGTCAAAGCACAAGGGCATATTGCCTGATAAGGTATTTTTAAGAAGCAGTACAGAATTTATAGGTATAGTTTGCCTATATTGAGATTGAGGAGTCAGAACAAGGCAGTTAATTTGTGATAATTTTCTAACAGAAAATACATATTTAGGTGTCAGTGACTAGAAAATAACAAATCTTCTGGCTTTCAAAAATAAATAGGAAAATATTGAAACTTTCAGAAAAGCTATAATAGGTTAAAGAAAAATAGATGAAGAAAAGAAAGGCAAAGTGAGACTTCGTATGGACAAATTATTTTCAAACTATTTAATGTGCAAAGATTTGGCAAAGATAGTTACTCCTCTATGGGAGAAACTGGGCAAAATAGATGAAGAATAAATTATAAGTAATCAAGGACAAGAATCACTTCTATTATGTCAAATATCAGAGGTCAGATCCTTTGTTGCCTTGCATCTTGCCTAGTCTTTTTTTAATAAGCACAAAGTATATACGAGGCAGATATAAAGTGAAATTTTAATATGTGAGGCAATTCATGTGCCACGTAGGACCTTTGCACTCTTCTGAGTCTGAACAAGGTACAAAGCAGCAAAGAATGAGAGAGATGGGAGGGTAGACATGGGTGCCTACGGGAAAAACCCACCCCATTCAGTGTGCAGTCCACAAATACTCAGCAGAATCACTGCTCTGTGTAGCTTCATTTTTGTTGTTCCTCTGGTCACAAAAATAAAAAATACAGAAGACATTATTTGAAAATTCCATCTGAAATAGGTGATGTGGTGTTGAGGCCAACAAATTTTTTGTCAACTGTGCAACAGTTAATAGTATAATAGTATAATAAATAGTATAATAGTATAATAGTATCTTTTTCTGCTACTTCCAGGTTCCTGTGTAATTCCTCACTAAAATTAAAAGAGATATTAATGAAACTGGGGAAAAAAAAACAGTACTTGAACTTAAGCAAAAACATAAAAATTCCACAATGATATGAACTACTTAAGTGTATATGCTTTTACAATTCTGATACGTAGCATTTTGTGTCATATGCTGTTTATATTCTCAGATAAGATGATAATTCTAAAAACACCGTGATGTTACTTGCCATCAGTCATATCACTATCTATGTTGGTCTAAACTTTTCTACAAGTTTTGTTATAATTTCTCAGGTAAAAGATACGTCCTTTTTCATTATCCATTATGGTCCTCTGAAACAGATTTATTTTTTTTATCTGATTGTTCCCTCTAAATTTCAGCATTAGTCACCCTATTTTATGATGTTGCTTCTATCAGTATCCATTGATCAAGTTTTAATAACTTTAGATCTCTTACCTGTGTTTCCTTCTGGTCTGGAGTACATTAAACAACTTGCCATTTATGAAAACTTTGAGTGCAGCTTGTTTTTAATAATTTTGATTTGTTGCAGGAAGCATGAAAGGCTGGAATCTCAGCAGGATTAAATACGTTTAGCTTTCCATAGTTCTATGAAATTAAATGGCAGTGTGCCAGTATATATCCTGTGAGCTTCTACGTATAAATATGGAAACAAACTACTTTTTTTTCAGGAAATATTGAGGCTTTTCTACATATTACCACCTTCCCCCCCCCCGGGGAAAGTAAACTCTTCCACATAATACTTGAGGGTTTGCAGTTGTGACAATGGGAAAAAATGCAGTACATTCCTCTTGGTAGGCAACAGAATAAAAATAAAGTCCATCCATAATTCAGAACTACAGTGTATCATATAAAAATAAAATAATAATTATGTCATTCATGAACCAGAAACTCTGATTGTTCAAGAAATGTAATAATAAATTTAAGAATGTAATTCATTAGTGATACAAAATACAAGAGTTTTCAAGCAGGAGCTGAAGAAAGCCTCAAACTAATTTCTTCATTAGACTTTATTAGAAAATTGAACATGAATTCATGCATAATTAAGGTTGAATTAGCAGCAGATGTGAGACATAGCATCCATAGCACCCTCACAAGCAATGAAGGTACTTTGCTTAAGAACAGCGAAGTCTGGTCAGGTGAATCCCACCTTCAGGATACACATTTGCACTTTACAGCAGCATATAATGAGGTTAATGTGGTATTCAGTGTGCTTGATTAAAGGTAAGTTCCCAATGGTCGACTTCTTAATTAAGCAAGTGGCCTAAATAGGCCAGTATTCCACTTTTTATCATTATGACTATAATCAGTAGTGCGGTACAAACTGTATGACACTTCATACAACTGAAGACTACTACCTCAGTTCAAGTGTTTAACAGAACTATTTTTTTATATACGTAGCAAAAATGGCAATATTTGCTTTTTCAATGACGTAGGGCTATAGGTGAATTCACGGGATAGATGGAAGATCAGAAGTCAGCATCTGCTTCTCTTGCTTGGCTGGTGAGATGTGCTGCTCGGGCAGCGGTGCTGAGCTCAGGTGCTTGTTTGGGGGGGGTTTGCTTTTTCACACAGCTTTCTGCAAGGTTACTTTTTGTTTCTGTCTTCACCTTTATTAGCAGATTCAACTACTGTAATCCCACGTTACCATTTATCACGCTGCGTAACTGTCAGGAGGACATTACATACGACGAGGTGATGGCAGAAATTTGTCTTAGAATTGGTTACAAGGTAAGAACTTGCTCCTGCTCTCCTCCCCAGAGAATGGCATGACCTTCCCAAAGTGATGTCAACCAAACTTTAATGCCACGCTGTAGCATCCAGCACCATCCCACATCCCATCTCTTTTATCTAGACTATACTCACTCCTTGCATTAAAACTGTGTGTTACATTTAAAAGAAATTACTGAGTCATGAAGCAAACATTCCAGGCATAAGCATTTTTAATAGATGACTAATTAATTCAGTTGCTAACTAACTTCAATAGAGCAATGAGTTCAGGATGTAAGGGATTGAATTTACAAAGCTGCAGGCACACAAATGACTAGCTCAAGCGTTCACTGAGTTTAAAACATGAAAAACTGTCACATATGGAACATGAAATGCAAGAATTGAACAGTTTACATACTTTGCAGTAAGTAAAAGCATACATTCCCTTCTATACAAAGAAAAAAATCAATCCAGATGTGCCCATTTCCTTACAGAAAGCAGGGACATGTGAGAGTGATATACAAAGACCCTTTCTCTTTTTTTTGTTGATTTAAATTAGTCCACAATGCAGACACTGCTGTCTGGTATAAAGGCAAATTAATGTTCATAAGCCTGAATATAACTCCTACAAATACACATTTCTGTTTAACAGAAATTCCAGACAGTCTCTGGAATGAAGGATGTGATCCGACTGAAATTGATTGGCCTTTGATACCACATTTCAAGTTATCAGGTGAATATATTTCATATGTACAATTAATCTTAAAATAGACGCAAGAATGAATTTCCAGAAAGGAAGCTGCTGTTAGCTGTGGTTCCTAAAGCACGGAACTGTTTCTGGTTTTTCACTGGTAAATTACAAAAGTAACTCACCCAAGAGCCTGACTAGAAAATAGGATGGTACTTTAACTCTGCAGAGGAGGATATTTTCACACCTTTTTTCCAGCAAGCTCAAACATTACTTTTCCAGATGTGTTCAATGAACACTAAGAACAAGATGCTATTCTTTCAAAATCAATAGCAGTTTTGTCATTCCCATCGACGGCTCCGATACTGCAGAAGTGTAACTTGGTAGCCCGATTTCAGAGGTGGTAAGAGAATAAGGGTGTTTTCATTGAGCAACTCATATCTCTAGTGTATGTCTCAGCTAGAGGTACCTCAGAAATGCCTCCCTGTTGTAATCTGGAACATCCTGTGCACTCTTCTGACTTGAAATAAATGAAAAGTTTCTAGACCATGTATTAATTAATGTAACAATGTAATCATTTAAGTAACTTGAAACTAGAAATACATTATTATTATTATTATTATTATTATTATTATTATTATTATTATAGCAATAAATCCTTATTATCTGTCATTGCTTCTCATGGAAACCTAAAGGGAAATAATTGTTTTAAACCATGGCTTATTACCACTGCTAGCTTTTTCTATTAATGGTCTTAAAGGTATCTGTAAAATATAGGAAAATTTCTGTCTACTCACCCACTGATTTTTTTACACGTTGCATATACATCCCAAATGCAAAGCATGGTCTAGTAATTATAGTAAATAAAAGTAAAAAATACATTATTGAACTCTCAGGCTTTAAAATTACCTCATCATTGCCATTATGCTGAATTTAAGTTTTCTGTTGAATATTCATATGATCACAACACTGGCAAGTCTCCAATTTTCTTCTCCTCAGGGCTTTAGCTGCTTCTTATGGGTGTTTTTTCCATATTCTATATATTCATTTTTATTAAGACAGTACTAAATCTCTAGGATTATAGTTATAGTACTGTACCAAATTTCTATTTTTAAAATAAAGGCAAAATATCTGCTTTCAGGGGAAAACAAAACCAAACTGATTATAACAAGCTTCACTACTTCTTTGCATCAATACTTAAAAATATTTTTCTTCTCATGCTGCAATATAGTAATTGTGCTTCTGAGACTTTTTTCATGACTATTATGCCAAGGTACCATTAAAACAGAACTTTAAGAATAATTTGATCTAATCATCTATACCCATTTTTCCAGCACAATAAATGAAAGGAATAAGCACATAGTATTTGAAATAGACATTTAAGCTTAGTTAATATAAATATTTAAGCAAAGACAAGTAAGTTAGGGTAGAGGTGTTTGGTTTTGGGGTTTTTTTTAGCTCTGCTACTACCAACCCTACCACAACCTTACTACAGTCTCCTTTTTAAAAAGGAGACTAATGCATCAATTTATTTTCACTGAAGAATGTCATGTCCACAGAGGTGAACCCTGTAGCATAGGTTGCTGGTTGTTCTGTTGTATCTATTCTTGAAAATGCTAGAAAAAGCTTACTTTTTCCCTGTTCTTTTTTTAAATAATGATCTAAAAAGTAACCTTTGATGTTAATGTTTTCCTGCAGAAAGCAAGCACTCCATACAAAGATACTGTAAATGGTATCAGTACAGCAGCTGTTTGCCTGTTGTACTGCTGGGAGTCTTTTTGTCCTTTTTTGTTTGTCTTTATTCCTTGTCTTCACTGCTAATGATTTAGCATGTAATGGTATAAAAAAGTGAAAGAAGCAGCAGGACAAAAATCAACACCATGATAGAGTTTGTGCATCCGCTGTGTGAACCCTCTATCCTAACACTGTCCCACGTCTCTTCTGATTGCATCCCTTCTTCCACCTTTTTAAGACGCAGATCTTACTCAAAACACAGTTGAGAACCAGAATGGGTTTAGAAAACTGTGGAATGCATTGATCAGAATATGAAAACAATCAGATCACGTAAAGACTTAATCAGCCCTTGCCATCACATCCAACCACAGAAGAAAATTAGTACTAATAGGGGGAAAAAAACACAACAAACCACCAGCAAGAGAGTGTTAAAGAGATCTAATACTGCTACTTCAGATTACAGGGATAAGAAATTTAGCCATTATCTGCTGGAGAAAACTTTGTCAGTCTCACGTGTGGTTTATGATGGTGGGTTTTATGGGTTTAGGGGAATAGTTAGAAAGGATATTTTTGTAAAGACACTATGGAAATTGTGTTTAAATATTAACTACTGAATGTAAATGCTGGATATGTCACTTCAGAGAAGGAACAGAGGCAGAATTCAGTGAGATAAAGGTACGTAAACCCCTTAAAGTTCTTACTTTAAACAAAACAGATTTAAGTTTCAGTTTGCACAGTACTTTCTGAAAAGACAAATGAGCTTTGACTTGTGCTTCAACAAAGAGCTGAGGCTTAGGGTGCAATCTAACGTGCTTGCAACGCAACCGGCTTTGACGTCCTGGCTAGCATTGCCCGCCAGCGCTTTCTGGTACAATTTGGGCTACTCAGCCACAAGCGAATTAAATTGGTAGGCCAGTCTGGAGGAAGCTGCACTACTGCCCATGCTGTACCTTACTTGGGATTAAAAAAAATGGCTCCAGCCTTCTCTCTTTCAGTTTGGTATTTTTCATGAGCACTAGACTAATTTACTGGTAGATATATAAGCAAGCTTGTCTGAAAATATTTATTTTTTTTCCCTTGGAATAAATCTATATTCTGTTGACATTGCAACCTGAGGTAATATTGTATATATCAGCATTTTTAATGTATGCTAGTCTGCTCATAAAACCATTGCTGCCTGAGCTTACATACTGTCACATTTTAATGCCCTAGTGACTGAAACAAAAGAAAATGTGATATAAGCCTTTTCCAAAATTATATTTGGGAAACAACCAATGCCATTTACAATGCAATAGAAATGTAACTATTTAATGTATCAGTACATTCTGCTCTGCTCCAGTCCCTCTGAATATAATATCCCAAGCATATATCACTTCTTTATTTATGCTAAGCACATACAACTAAATCAGATTCCTGACTTTTCTTCACTTCTATGGCTTGAAATGAGATCCAGATGTTATTAAACTCTTCCATTTTGTTGTCTGTCTTATAAAGATATAACCTTTTCATACAATGCCATGGATTCAAGAGCCATTCAAAATTCTGGTCATTCCTATCAGTCCAATACCATGAAAGATTTGTTTTCAGAATCATCAGCCTTCTAGGTGTCACCTTTAACCCTGATTTAAACACAGCTATAATTCCTGAAATATAGATGAGTGAAAAAGAAGAATCTGACCTTGTTTTGTCCAGCTCCTGTCTCATCTTGCTATTAGTGGTTCAGTTCTTGGTGGACACTTTCCATGTCCCTTATTTGCTTATAGTGCTAAGGTGTTTAAAATGCTTCCTACTCAAGTCTTAAACTCTATTCATAATCAAACAGCACTTTTTGTTCACAGTGTTGAAATACTTATCCAATCTCTCTCTCTGAGAAATATTGGGGAAAAATTCTCCTCAAATTTTGAACCAGTCCAACAAATGGAAAAGAAGCTATGCAAAACAGATTTTTGATCTGAATATAACCGAGCAGGCAGTAGGGACTGGATTTTTTTCACAAGAGCAATTTATTTTCTCCCAAGAGGGGAATATGATTGATTAAACACAATTAGTTCCATCTTAGCAATGTGCTTATATACCTGCTTAAATTTTAAGCACAAGTTATATGTTATATCTTTTAGGACTGGTTGAGATTCAGAGTTCTCTGTACTTATAAACTGTTTTTTAAAACCTCACAAAACGGCCATAACACAAAACCTACTGAGTTCAGTAGAAACGTAGAAAAACAGGACTGGGGAGTGAGGGCATGGAAATCATTCAAACAACCTGCTGGGCATTCGGAATAGCCCCCTTGCTGTTCCCATAATACTCCTTCATGAAGTGACCCATTTTAAAAGCAATTAGGTTATGCTCCTGTTACTCTGACTAGGAATTTTCCAATTTATAATCTAAATGGGTTCAGACCACTTTATACCTACTTTTTCTCGTGTCAACACTTGTCCTTTAGCTTGACCTCCCCCCCCCCCCGCAATTGTTTTCTCTTTATTTATAGACAGTTATCCTCCCTAGCCTGCATTTGCTTGATTAAAACAAGCCATGCTATTTGAGCCTTCCCTATTAAAAGATGTGCTCCATTTATTACTCAAAGCAGAAGCAAATATTTCTCAATATTGACTATCTGTGATCCCCACCAGAAAAATTCACAAACCATAGAGCAGGTTTCAGAAATATTCAAGTTGTTCCTTACATTCGCAGTCTCTCACAGTTAGAAGAGCACCAAAATTTTCAGAATAGGTGGTACCTCGGAAATAAAATGGTACTGCAATAACAATGCACAACTGTTGGCTTTATTTAATAGCCAAGGAGAACTTTCATGGATCTTTATTGCTACAATCAGAAATTACATTCTTGTTTCCAAAACTAATTGTCATCCTCCCCCTCTTGCCCCTTTAAAACATATTTCATTCTAGCTTTGAACTGCTTCTGGTTTCTAGCCAACAGAATGGATTTTACGATTCATGACTGAGAAAAGAATGACATTGAATTTAACCTTCTAAATGTAATCCTTTTAAGTCTTGGTGGTTTATAATACAGCCATCTTGGTTTTAATGGCAGCTGTTTCCTTGGATTTACAGCTCAATTTTCACAAATACATGAAATACTTATTGTAGGTCTCAAATGACACGTGTTCAGGAACATTACAATAATGAATAAAGGCATTTTTGTAGTGTCACTAAACATATAATCAAGCTCTCAAGAGCCTACAGTTTTGTGCCGAAGTGCTACATTATGTTTTTTTCCTTCTGGCATTAACTCTATTAGATGGTCTGCACAACCTGATTATTTGTCCTTTGTGGAACATTCACTTTTACCGACTGTCAAATAAAAGCTGCTAAAAGACATATCTTGCAAAGAGTGTTTATAGAGACAGCCACATCTGCAGTATTAACTACATGTTGAGAACGGCTATCTATCTGTTATAGATTTAGGGGAAGGGTTCTTTCAGAAGACCTTAGCAGGTTCAAGGCTAAGAATTAATGAGAGTTTTCATGCTTGGTTTCCACAGTGTAAACTATTTTCTAGAGAATACTATGACCTTAAATGTTGTGAATCTTGTGAAAGATGCTTAAATATTCTTAAATAATGTCCACTATTCCATGTAAAATCTTGAAACAAAGATATAGAAAGTTTACGTGAGAGGGATAGGAAGACTCATTCCCATCAGCTGTTGTGATCTTGATTGAGGAATTCCATGTGCACAGCAAAGGGGAGAGAAGTGAATATAAGAAAAGCTGGACAAGACATAAGAAAAAGAGTGTGGCATATTCTGTGATCCAAAATGTCTTCCTTCAGCTCTGCTTTTATTAGTTACTGCTCTAACTCTCTACCTGCTTTTGACTATTCTCTTTAGACCTGTGACTCGAATCAGGTTTTACATGAAGCAGTTTGGACCCCATACAATGACCATATGAAGAATGTTTCTTTACTGCCAAGAACCCCTGAATTTCCAAGTTTTTGATTCTTTTTATTGTTAAAATCCAGTTGCATTCCTTTCTTTCTGTTTGAATTGTATATACTGAATATCATACGGCTAGTCTTTTGTCATTTAATTATTCTATTTAACTGTTACTATTGTTTGTGTTTCTATGATTTTATGGGTTTTAGCTGTGTTAGTTCTCTAGTCATGACTATCTGATTTTATTAGTCATGTTAAACTCTCTGTTAAGTCATATAAGAGTTTATAATAAATATTTAAAATTATGTGATACAGCTAAATGAAAAAAATGTGTAGCATAATTGTACATGCAAACAACTATGTACACATATTTATGAGGTAATATATCCCTGGTAAAATTGTTTCTCCTTAGTGTACAATATTTTTTGCTGTACTGAGAAGCATTGTTCTTCTGACAAATAAGCAAATAGGCTTATACTTTGTATAAAATTTAGGTTTGCTTTTAAGGCACTGGAAATGGCCAATAAATTCCAGTAGTTTCTGAAAGACGTCTACTTTTGTTATTTTGAGTATTACTTTCCTCAAATATCTACATAGGACATGTTGTAGAATCTAAAAGTATAGCATTCTGTATGTAGAGATCTCAGTGAATAATAATCAGTTAAGACTGAAAATGCTGCAATGAACTACATCTTCAGAAGATGTTCTGGTCACATCACTGCATTTCATTTCACCTGATGCATTCACTCAGTGTAACACTGAGAACTATGATACTGTGTATGAAACACAGAATCAATTCTTTTCTGAAAACATTTTTTTTTATATCAATGACAGATAATGTCTTATCTTGCCATACTAAAGATGTAATACATTTTATTTATGCCAAAGCCAATTATATGGTAACTGTCCAATGTGTTATATGAAAATCACAACTGTAAAAAAACCAACATATGGACAAGACAGCAAAAAAAGTTGGTAATAATTTTAATTCAGTTCAGAGGAAACAAAATCTGGAGGAAAAAAAAATAAAAATGGAGAATATTTCTAGTGTAATATGCTCCTTCCTTCCTAACATTAGATCCTCTGATACTAGAATTTCATTACAGTGACCAATACTGGACATGAGTTGTTAGTGTGATATACCACTGTATTTCTTTGCAAGAATATTGAAGACCTAACTGTAGGATTTTTATTTTACTGAGGTACAGCTTTATTAATGCAGCCATTGTGGTGGCAGGTATTACCATTAGTGATCTACACAAATATTCCTCCTCAAAACAGGTAGGGTTTCCAATGCTGCTCATTGGTTTGATGTTCAAACAGAAGTTCTTGGGAAGTTTAAAGTCATTACTCCTTCATGAATAAGAAACTGGAATGAAGGGGAAAAAAGATCATCCAGACAGACCACAGTTTTTCCTCCATGTCAGCTGTAATGCTCTCAGGCAGCTGCCATACTAACATCACGTTGCCTTATGTTTGAGATAAGCCAAACCCCCTACTTCTAGCAGGAAATTCTTTAAGAAACGTTGCATTTTCAGTCTGGGTTCTTGTCCAGATTTTAGTACCAAACGCAAAGCAACAATTTTCACACTTCTGAACCAGACACAGAAGTTTCACCAAGTGTCTTTCTGTGTTCCTTGTCTTGAACGGCTTTATTTAGAACTGAAATACCTCTGGGACCCCCCATAATTCACTGTGAATACCATGAGCGACCCTTTATCTAGGGAAACCAGGGCAAAACTATAATGACTTTCTAGAAGAATGGTTCCATCAAATTAATAGCTGGCTGAGACTCAAAATGCTATGGCTTGAGTACCAGCATTTTTGAACCTTAAAAATAAATGTTTTTTCTTTAAAAAAGATTACTAAGATACATGTGTATAACCTATCCAAAACATTGTAAAAGGCTGAACCAATAAAAAAATAAAACTAGTCATCCTTCATTTGTAATCAAGTTATAATATTTCTTATAGCTACTATATTTTGTCATAGACATCTAGATGATAGCTGTATTCGAAATCCATAGATGTGCTGGTTTAGACAATTAAATCAACTGAGTTCTTGAGTTTTGTAACATTGTTTAGAGTAACGAGGCCTTTTTAACCCTCACATTACAGCAGAAAGCATCATATGCCTGGAGCACATACAACGTGCTAGAAATGCAGGATTTGTGTAAACAACTTGTACAAAAGAGAGTATGAAAACAGAATCAGATGTTTGTTTTATTTTAGCCACTGAACTTTTTCAGAAATCCTTATACATTTTCTCCCATTAGGGAACATTCTGCTACAAATGATGTCTTAGTGTTTTCATATTCCAGAATCATCATTCAGTTTTAAAGCCTCATATATAGCTGATATCCAATAGCACAGCTCTTTCCTATTTTTACACTTTTCGACCTTAATTGTTACTTTTTTATAAACAACAGTGTGAACCATGACTACCTGTTCGTAACATTAAAACAGAACATATGTCAGTCTCTGGAAACAGGAAAAGCTACATTATCTGCTCTGTGTCAATTAACCTAAATGAAAATAATTTGCATAAAATTTCTGATCTCTTTATTACATGAATAGAATAAAGCTAGAGTTCTGTGGCACCTTTTCTAATTTTCAGGCTGAGCGCACTATCAAAACTAACTAGGAATTCTAAAAGTTCTATATTTAGCTGTCAGAAACATTTCCACAGAACTGTAGTTTCAGCAACTGGTAAAACTAAGTATAATTAGCCACAGCTAGACCTTTTCTAAATTTTTAAAATCACAAGCAGTTGAAAGCTTTTTATTAAGGAGACAAGCTGGACCTTAACGAAATTATACACGACTAATAGTTTTAAAAGAAAGGCTTAGTGTAATGGAAGAAGAGATATAATCCATGGTCAGTTTTTAATGTAATAAAAGCAATTGGTTTCTCTGACTTGAAAGAAATAGCATGTTCTGTGCTCGGTAATGCTAATCCTGGCAGTTGCTCCTGGCCATGTATCTCATATAATTTTGAAAGGTACAAAGACATGAAAAACTTCTTACATGAAACAGAACTCATGGATATTAAGATGACAGAGGGTGAAGTGAAGAGTGTGGGCTTTGAAGAAAGCAAGGCAATTTTCAAAGCAACTAACTTTTTATTCTTTTTCTAGAGTTACTCTGTCAAAGATACTTATCTCAGCTGTCATTTATTCCTTACTAAAGCCATATGTTTCACAGCTTAAATCGGCAGATCCATCTGTGTTATTGGTGGTGGATAGCAGCGGTTAACTGCATGCTCTGCATACAGATAATTCTGTTATATGCAGACTCAATTTTGATTTAAAAAAAAAAACAAAACCAAAAAACTAACAACAAAAACCCAAACCAAAACCCCAAACCACAATGAATAACCAACCAAAACCACCAGCTATTAGTCATAGACATTTTCAGGTTTCTGATCCAGGAACCAAGAGGAACAAAATCTCTTTTTTATCTGCATAATTTGTTCAAAGCCATTATGAAAGAAGGTTTGGGGTTGTTTTTTTTTTTTCTCATGTAATTTCTTTAATATTTTCAAATTCAGAATGAGGCTGTTACAATATTTACAGTGGCTTTAGAAGAGCACACAGTGAGGGTACAAGATATTACTCCTTTCCATCATGTACAATAAGCTTTTATCTATTGGACTAATTTAGTTTTAAATACCACTAGGTAATAAAGTTTCAGTAACATCCACTGCCTCGTATCACCATCTGAGTCACATTCAATAAGAAAAAATACTTTATTTGCTAAAGTGTGTTATGTGGGTTTGCAGAAGCTGAGCCTTTCTGCCTTAGGAAGTAGAGGGACAGAAACTGAAACCATACTAATGCTGGTATGGTTTCAGTGAGGTATCATTTTCCAGGACAAATATGCTTGCTATCACTTTCAAACAGCTCTGGCAGTGTCATTAAAAAGTCTCAGAGTAGCATGCTCCTTTTTAAAAAGTCACCCTTGCATACCTAGCAGCCCTACCAGTATCAGCATGTTTCTGCTTCTGGCATCATCCGTTACATTGCACTAGGCAGGGATCCTCATTCCAGCATACTAATTAGCACATTGATGATTTATTTTGAACAAAATAAAAACCACTGGTCTCTCATAACATCTTTCTGCAATGGCAGCTTTTGAAGAGCCAAAGGAGATGATGGTTGAAAGCTGTCTGCTTAGGATTTCTTTAGAGGACGAGTGATTTCACCTTCAGAGAGCATGTGCAACCAGACCTTGCCTAGCTGACATGTAGGAGGAGGCAAGAGAGAGGCAAAATCTCTCCCCAGATCCATGATAAGGGTGATTCAACTCTCCATGGCTGCTGTTTAAACTTCTGAGCTAAAATGTCCTCTGTCATTTGTCTGGACCTGTGGGACGAGTGGCAGCAGTTGAAAGCTTTGAATCAATGCCTTTCTGGATTACCTGTCTGCTTCTTTTCTTTCCCTCATCTTTCCAAGCCCAACTTAAGGCTACCACAGAAAACAGTTTTGTTTTGATATACATACAGAACTGCTCTGTTGTGAGAGAAGAACTTTTTTTGGAGTTCTGATCCAGCCCAAGAGCACAAGCCATACTCAGAGCTACCTTTCTGTAGCCATACTGTAGACTTCAGGCCTTCATCCTGAATTAAGTAAAATATGTATCTTCTCCATAACAATAAAATTCTACAGAAGAGTTGCTTTTAGTCTCATAAAATTAATCCTGGGGAAAAAAAATCCTTGATTAGAACAACAGATTAAGCATATACCTCAAAAAGTATGTGTCAGTGAATAAACGCAAGCATTTCAGCTTTTTAGCAGCTTGTCAGCCATGCTCAATTTTGAATGGAGACATTTTGTGAGCAGCTGACATAAGGATGAATCGTAGTATTGAAAGAATTGAGTGCTTTATGATGAAGTCAAATAGTAATGCTGATGCATACCAAAATAAAAAAAAAATAAATAACAAGCTTGTGCATAGAGTGCAGTTTTTCATCCGCTTCTGTATCAGTTATGTGGAGAGCTGACTTTTTCATAGCAATACTGCAGATGTGCTTCTGTCACCTTTCAAGTAGAACCTAGATGCAGCTTTTGGTAATAGAACAGGATTTCTGTTTGAAAAGGAAGCTGCTCTAAGAAGGATAATTTTTTATTATTATTTTTACACTATTAGTTTTTTTCTGATTAACAAAAGCATGGATATTTTCATATAGGATATGTGTACACTCTGTCCACCACCACCAGATTTATTAAAACCAGCTAAGCCACATGAAAGACCTGGTGAGAAAGAGGTGCAAGAAACCCTGTCTGGAGTCTCCACCTCTGGGCTTGACATGGGCTCAGGCCCTGTTGTCTGGTCCCAGCCCTGCAGGACCTCACCCCGACTGTCCCAGCTCCATGTCCTGACCTAGTAGTGATGGCCATGCCTGACCCCGGTCCCTGTCAGCAGCCTGCTCTGCTCGCCCTGGCCAGGTCCCTGGTGGGGGACAGGTCCTCTGCTGTCCCTGGCCAGGACACTGGGGGCCAGGTCCTGCTGGGGGACATTGCCGGCGTCCCTGCCTCACCCACCACCCCCGGCTCACTGCCCTTGTTGGGGAGCCCACTCCCCTTCATCTTTGGCAGTCATCTCCCACCTTTTATTAATGGTTTTAGCCAGGGTTGGTGGTAAAGCTCAGAGAATATGAGTGTTCTCAATGTGCATAATGCTCACAAAATTCCTTATGGAAAGATTTGTCTGCCATCTCTTTGGCCAGCATAGGTTTCAAACCTACAACTGTCATCACAGACAGTAGTGACCTCATAAGTACTCGGTTGGATGCTAGTATGGAAGCACCTCTGCAGAGGTAAAAAATGGGGTAGGAAGGAATAAAACAATATATATGAAATATATTGTGGAAATCCTGGAAAAATGAGAGCACATCACTGCAAACAAAAGTAATAGTTGCATAATGGACTCAAGTAATACAGTCTAGAAAATACTATCAGCAATAGCTGTGAAATGTCCACTTTGTGGTGACCAGTTCTGTTGGGTTAGAAGAGACTGATGGAAAGCTAAAACCATGTGTTGGAAGAGGTAACCCACAAAAAAATAAGACAGTGCCTTGAAAACACAATTCTTCCATCTCTGATTTCTTTTCAACTTTATATCATGTGATATTCTAATTATGTAAGCTGATCCTCATCTTACTAGTGTGGAGAATATCTGCCTGTGCACCAAAATAAAAACAGTAGATCTCACTACAAATATCTTAATATACAGAAAAGGAAAGTATTGGTTCATTTTAGTTTTTTTATAGATAGGTTGTGTTCCACATTTGTATATATACATGACATATATAAATAGTTCCTCTGCTCCTCAAGCACATTGCAAACAGTCCACCACTGTGTTAGAAGATTAGAATACCTTTTCTTCTGAAACCATGATCATAGTCAGGAGTAGAATTAGATGATCATTTCTGGCTCTTTGTACATATGCAGGTCTACTTATCTCTTCTTTTCTTTTCTCCCACAAAGAATTGGAGTAAGATTTCTAGACTAAGAGTAGAGGTCATTAATAGTAGAGGATGGGGATTTAAAATACATTGCAGATCTTTTTTTTTTCAATAACACTGTGAGTTGTGTCAAATGAAATGTATTTGTTCTTCTACCTGCATGTGCATTCATTTTGTTTTAGTAATTTTGATGGAGGTGTTATAAAGAAGCTGATTACTTTCTAAACTTATAGCTGAAGAATTGAGCCAAAACTAATTTTTCCTTCCTCAATATAGAATTTGATAAAGAGCTTGATCTTCAATTTTATTTTTTTTTTCTTAGATGTGCTTAATTTTTCTCCTTTGTCAAGGGTTTTGAGCTATCTCTTTCCCATGATAAATGAGAATCCCTTCAAAAAGCAGCTAAAGTCAGACTGCATACTGACTGCATGTGTAGGAAAGTCTGAAAAGAATTTCTTCTTTCAAGTACCCATTTCAACTACTGTAGCTCTATTGCTTGCATTGCCAAGGTTGCTAGCTATAGAAACTGTTCCTATAGTATGAGCTGAGAAAACCCTGAATCTCAGAGAACCACCTTCTGAGAGATCAAAACCAATTGTGCTTGTGAGAGCTTTTTCTTCTGAAGTATCTGATTCACTGAGTTGCTTTATACAGTATTCCCAGTCATACCAAATTATAGTATAAAAAACCCTCAATGTTTTCTTGACATTGATATAGGCTGTTTTAAAATAGTTTTCTGTTGTTTCCATTAGCTTCTTTGTTTATTAGAAAGCTTTAAAACTTAACTAGGTAAATCTAGCATATTCTAATGTGGCCAACCACCCCTACTGGCAAATGCAGAAACTCTCCAACTCTTATGTAGACTAAATGAAAAGTTCCTTTTGGCATGTCTGATTTTATCTGTCAGTCTTACTACATTCCTACTTCCTCTGCTTTGATATTTATGTCAGGGTTCAATTTTTCTTTTCCAACAAAGACAAAATTTTAATCACATCACGAAAAAATAATGGACACATTTTCAGAAGTGTTAGTTAATTTGTCCTGATCAATTCCTGACAGTTGATACTTCACAGTCTTAATCTTCCAAGGAGCTGGGTGATAACTGAAGCAGCAAAACCACAGAATATCTATAAACCAGCCCAAGACCCCAGCCTGGGCATTCACACAAATGAAGGCATTTAGTACTGGTAAGTAATTTCGTACAGTGCAGTTTTAATTCTACTGAAAGGCTGAACCTGGAACTCCAAATTTCCTTTTCCAGCTCAGTCTCCCTGCTCGGAGGCTGTACTGAACCCTGGGGAATGCCTTCTGTATTCAGGAGTGAAAGGAACCTGAGTCAAGATTTCAGCCTTTCAGTTCAACATTCAGAGTATATTTCTATTCATTAAGCCAGGCAGCAGGATAACTTTCTAACAATTATGAAAGATAGTAGGCCTACTGCAGTAATACACCTGCTCCAGATCTGTCATGAATGATCTATCTCCACCACCTGAAATATCACTCCAGAGGATCTTATGTCTTTAAACTCATGTTCCCAAACCAAACTTTCCAGCATTTCATTGACTCCTTTTCTCATTTTATTTCCTTTCCTTTCACCTTCTCATTTCCTTTCAGCTTGAATTAAGAAACCTATCTGTAGCTCATCAAGGAACAAAAATAGGCAAGCTGGAGATAACACTTTTTACAGGAACTTTTGAATTTGCTAGAAATTAGTTCTAGAAAGGCCAGCCCACTTCTGTTTATCAGATAGTGCGAGGAAAGGTTTTAAAATGTGCTTACTGTGGACAACACTAAAATGTTTGGCCAATGTGGAACAGGAAAACCCGATGTGAAAAGGCTAACATGAAGCACTCAACCTGTTTGAAATTAATTAATTTTATCTTACTGAGTGATATCTATACTACAATAGGCAAAAACCACAAGCTGTCACTTTAGAGGTTTCTCACCAACCTATCTCTAAAGTGTTTCCAGGTGTCCTCAACACATAGTTCATCCGAGGGCATTTCTTCCTACACATCGCACAGTGTGTGCAGCCAACCCCAGCCAATGATATTGCCTTCCAGTATGTGACACGCATGCTCAGCAGGATGGATGAGCTATCTGAATGCTAAGAAAAGGTAACGTATCTGGATCCTCACTGATGACTGCATGAACCAGTTTCCAAAAGAAGCTCTTCCGAAGCAAGTAACGTGTTTAGTGCATTTGTTAGTGCTGTGCGCTTAACATACAGTGCCTCATATTTGAATCCCAAGTGTTTAAAATATATGAGGGATTTGGTTTTGTTTGTTTTGGTTTTGGTGTGTTTTTTTTAATAGTACAGTAGAGAACTTATGGGGAATAATATTCTAAATATACATGGTTTTTACTCTTTGCTGTGTCAAATGAAATTTCAATGTCATGTAACTGGAAACTCTCATGAGTCTCCAGCCTGAGTGTCAGCTTTTTTGAAAACTTGTCACTTCTGCCTTACTGTGTTAGTCTAGTTTAGCTGTTGTCAAATCAGCATTTCAATATTTAAGCAATGTAGCTTTATAAATTATCATGCTAAGTTTCTCATCTGTGCCTCATTCTATAATTTGACAACCTCTTCCCCTGCCAAGTTTTTCTTAAGCACTAGAAATGTAGTGTAATAATAAACATCAGAAATAATTATACTGATACAGCCTATCCTTTTGGGGGGGATTATTTGCTTTTTAAGTATATAGTTATATTTGCTGGAAGAACTGATGTGGAAATTGTGTCTAACTGGATAAATCAATGAATTGTTTGGGTAATAAAGCAAAACATATTGCATAAGAGGCTGACAGCTAACAGTGTAGGTGCTAGACAATTGAATAATGTTTAGATGTGCTAGTACCTGTCTAGCGACAGAATTTTCACACTTTTAAAATTATTTAATAGAGTATATTATCTTCTCTGATATTATCAACCTCCATGTAGAACTAATGGAATTTTCAATTATTTGCAGTACTATGATTTTAGCATCTTAAAATATTGAAGCGGTAAAGCATCAGCCCTGCCTCATATGTTATTGGTACTATATATGCTAGATAGAGAGGAATTTGGGAGAGGGAAGGTTGTCTGTGAAGCAGGAATATCTATTTGCACCATTGCCTCATGTCAGCGCTGCCTCTGTAGGGAGAATTTACCTCTGGACTGCAATTACAGATAAGAAGTGGTATGGAAAACTCACCAGTGTTACATTCACCATCTTGCCCAGTTTCAATCCTTAGGCCTTCCTTGGTGTGGCAGGTACCTAGCATTATGGATAGTTTGGTCTCTTCAGCATACTCCCATGGCATGGATATTTATTACTTACTTTAAAATTGGACTGTACCATCTTGCTGTTCTACCCTCAAAGCCGGTTCTTATTGCCTAATTTAAGATGTCACAGCCTGGGGGGGTTTAAGAGCGTTACATAATTTTTTCATGCTGATGAGGAATTTCTAGTGCTCTAAAATTTTGAATGTAAACCCCAATATCTTACAAAGGAACTCGAGGAAGATAGTTTGGCACGCGATCCTTCAGCTGTCCCAACCTCTCAAGATGCCTTTGTTGGAAAAGATAGTGACCCTCTACTGATACATTTATAGACATAGTGATGCGATTTGTAGACAAATTCCGCATCATCCCAACTGTATGTCTTCTGTGGTAATAATTTAGAAAAATTTTTTAAGAATTAATAAAAAAGTTATCATGTTCTGATATGTAACATCCAACTAGAATTTCAGATACCCTTTCTCAGCCAACCACCAGTCTCCAGACACGTTTTGTGCAAGGAGTACAAAGTATGAATCTCCTGGATAAAAACATATATGCAGAAGGGTGCTGGAGAAAAACAAGAACTCAGGGTAGCTATACTACTGGTAATAATCTAGATTAATTTTTGGATTAAAGACAGAGTTAAGTCAAGAGTAAACATATCTCTAGTTTTAGACTGCTACTATTACACTTCTTTACTATTACATTTCTTCCATAGATAAATATACTTTGTCCAGTCAATCTCTTCTCTGCTTGGTGTGGTGGAAACCTGTTTTTTAAAACCACATACTTAGAAATTGTTGCTCTGAATATTCTACAAAGCTGTTTATCCAATAATTATTAAAATGAAATTCTGCCAGCATTAAGTTGTGTTTAATAACAGTAGTTTAATAACTGCATGGTGGGTTTGGGTTTTTTTGTTGTTGTTGTTGTTGTTTTTTTTTTTTTTTTTTTTTTCTGGATTCTTAGAGNTTTTTTTTTTTTTTTTTTTTTTTTTTTTTTTTTTTTTTCCCCTCAAAACCAGAACAGTTTAAATGTTTTAAAACATTGCCACAGTGTAACATATGCAACAAAGTTTTTTCTCCAAAATAAGAAACGCATATGCAGGATTGCTATTTACCAGTAACTTGGAAAGTATAGCATCAGTACAATTAATATATTATACTCTCCTTAATAAAAGCACAGGAATTCATTTGGATTTGGATTTGAACTCACATAGATCAAACTAAAACTGCGCTTCTTTCCATGACAATTTTAATTCTACTCCACATTTTTAAGGAAACAGTCTATGATTTGATCAAATAAATTCCTAAATTAAGTGAACATTTTTGGGTTTTAAAAATACATTAATCTAGCCATTTAAATCCTTAGACAAAAGGAACACCACAGGGTTGTATTTTCATGCCCATTCCTTCATACACAGGCATGCCTGTCTGGTGAAATAATCTCCAAAGTCTCTCTCTAAATAGAAAGAATCAAGAAAGGAAAAAAACCCCAACCAAACAAAACCAATAAAACCCCCTACAAAACCCCAAAACCTCCAAAGATGACAAAGAGGGATAAAATGCAGAGTCAATAATGGAAGAACTTCAGAAGCTGTTGGAAGTCTTTGCCTTTCACAAAAAAACATTAAAAAATTATGAGACTGAGAACTTCCATAGTGGGAGTGCCAATAGCTCAACCTTTCCCGAAAAAGCACACTGTGATGGCATTTCAGCTCTGACCTTACCATTTCAAATTTGAAATCTAAACTGAGCAACAGAGAGAGGTTCCTTATCTGGCAATTCGGATGTCAGCAGAAGCTCTTTGGCACTGAATACTGCTAATAATCCACACGCCAGGTACTGCATTACTGGGCTTCAGGGAGTGGAAGTATTTCAAACCGGAGGGCAGTTAGTAGATTTTCAGTTTCAACTCATTGCTTCAGTTTCTGCATTGCAAATTTAGGATAAATATGTTACCTCCAAATAATTAATTAGCTAATATCACTAATACACTACTTGATAATGTGATTCCACTAATATTACCATCTTTGTTCCCACCACTGAATTAGGTGGCTGTTTTTATAGAGATTGAACCTCATTAGGCCATTTCAGTAATGTTCCAGAATAGAGGGGAATCCAGTTCTAGCTGTCCAGCCCTATAGCTTGTGACTGACACCCAAGGTTTTTTGAAGGGCTTTGTGTTATTAAGGATTTGATTGAGATCACCGTTTTTTTATGTAAGCAAACTCAGAAGATGTTTTCCTTCATGTAGCTAACACTTATTTTAGAACTCCTGATCAATCACTATCTCAGGATTATTACTGTTTGTTTTACTTGTTTAAACAAGGGAGTTTTGGAGTGTATGAATTACTATGGTTACAGTCTGAATGGTAAAGAACAGTAGATCACGCTTGACAGCCTCGCTTTGCAATGATGTTTGAAATAGTGCAATAAATTAAAAAAAAAAAAGAGAGAAAAAAAGATAAAGGAAAAGAAAATGTTCTTTGGCACTTCTTTTGCTTCATTTTTCCTCAAAAAAAATGATGCATTGATTTCTGTTATGATTGCACTTAAACAAAGGTTAATTTCTGATGTTCTGGCACTTCCACAGATCAGCTAAATGAAATGAAATTCTGAAAATATCAGCAAAATTATAAGGTATAGGAAGGGTTAAAATATTCTTGCAGGTATGAAGCTTTTTAGCAGACATGAAAATAATGCCTAGACCTTTTTTTCTTGAACTCCATTTCATTTTAAGAAGGACTTTGTGTTTGAAAACTAATTGCTTCCAGTATAGATTTACTTTTTCAAGAGATTTAGAAAACAAACGTAAACTTGTGTGACCTTTTCCATGAGTTTTGAAAATAGCAGCGTATCAAAGAAATTATTCAATATTACTAAATGTGATTTTTGCCAAGACAATGTATTAACAAAATCCTGCTCACACGGAATACCAGAAAAATAAATGAAACACTTATTGATCCATTTTGAAAGAATTCAACAGAAGTTATATTAAAACAGAGTCCTTTTCTTGATGCATCTGTCTCACTAATAACTTTTCTATGTTTTAAAAACTCATCCTGCACAATTCCACAAGAGATCATACTATTTGAAATGTCATTTAAGCACCGATTTTGGACTACAAAGGAAGGAGGAGGAGAATTTAATTATATGTTAAAAAATGCACACTGTATGTTTGGTCATTCTTATTTTTCATTTTGTTTCTCTTTTTTTTAAGTAGACTAGCTCTTAACAATGGCTCAGAAAAACGAGGTAAGGCTGCATAGTAGGAACACAAAGCTTTTAGGTGACCTTTTTTTCTCTTCTTTCTGTTAGCTAAGTCGATTTCTTAATATTACGCCAACCTGTCACATTCCACGTTACTCACGATACGCTGATTTAGGAGGAATTGTTACACGGGAGCACGTCCAGGGTGTGTCCAGGCTACCCAGAGAGGAAAGGTTACGGACTCGATCATCAGCTCAGCAGCTCAGGATTCGCCACTTGAACCGTCTTCGCACAGAGTGGGCAGAGTCCGAGACGAGAGCAGGATGATGATTGCTTTAAAACCTGACTAAATTCAGAAGTGACTGTTCTAGCCCAGCACTTGATTTTTATTTGCCATTGTAATGGAAGTTCAACAATGACGATAAAATCTCAACTGTTTGCATAATACTCTCTAGGGGTTTAGAAGAAGTACCCAGCGTGTTAGACAGGTGACATGAAACTAAATATATATTGAGCAAATACATAGTCCAAGCTGCAGTACAAATCCATGGTCTGGGAACTGAAACAGGAACTGAATAGATAAATGATTTTCATTGTTGTTGCAAATGTTGTTACAAATGTTGGAAGATAATTTCTGAGATAACCTGAAGTTAATTCCTTTATAAATCTTAGTAAATTGAATAGTACACTGTCAAATGCCCCCAAACAATTTCTGATTGAGAAAATATGTTATTAGACCAAATGCGAAACTTCCCATTCTGTTTTCTGTCCCTGTGCTTTAATTAAATAAAAGGAAATTATGGAATAAATTCCAATCTTCCTTTGAAAGAAGAAATTAAAACTTTTTTTTTGAAAATGGTAGAATCAACCATTTTGAGGTTTTCATTATCCCTCAACCATTTTTTCAGCCAATAGCTCCTCTCAAATTTTATAAATGGTTTAAGCTGATCTTCTAAAAGTGTTTGCTTTTTTTTTTT
>VXBL01003188.1:101775-122199 GCA_013400195.1 Aramus guarauna
TTTTTGTGGGGGGGGGAGCAAACTTTAGCCAATTATGTCAGTAAATGAAGAAGGATGTCTGTACTCCTTCTGCTGAATGAGAGAAAATGAAGCATGGACTTACCCTACATGTAGCCACTTTCAGACCTGAAAGTCAAATGTCTGTGTGTCCTTCGACTTCACCTGGCAATCTCACCGCAGGCACCTACAGTCACAGAAATAATGGTCCTAACTCAAAATGTTTTCTTAGAGCACTGATCCCTGCTGTCATTGGGATCTCAGCTGAACCTTCAGCAAGAAGATACATTTCCAAACGTAATAATTCTAAGTAAGAGATTGAAAATGTGACTCAAATGCAGCATAAAATATCAGAAACTAAGTGATTCCTCAGTGCCAGGAACATTTTCCAGAAACTAAGTGCTTTTGAAGGGAAGCAATCCAGAATTTTCAATGTGTGAGTCCAGCAATATTGCAGCAGGCAGTGCAGGCAAGGATGGTTGAATGTCGTACAAAAAGTGGACCAGAAGGTGAAGGAAAAAAATGTGGACCACTGTAGTGCCTTAAAGAAACAGGGGTGAAGGAGATCATGCAGGCAGAAGTATGATGTGCTCTGGGGTATTGGGATATTTTGAAGAGCTCCAGAGAAACATTTGCAGAAAACCTTTATGTTAGCAGGCATTGTAGACGTAAACTCTGTGAAAGCAAGATATAACAAAAGTCAGATTTTAAGTACAAATGTTGAGTCATCATTTTTTGGGGATGTACATATGAGAGACACACGTTGTTGTACATGGAAGGTAAGCCAATGCAACTCACGCCAAGCAACCCACGCCAGGGCCAGCAAATGAAAGCATGCTACTTTGGGATTTTGGGTTTTGATTTTTGCAGATTTTAATATTTTTAACTGAGACACAGCAACAGCTAAATGCAAAGTATACTTCTGCATCCAATGGAAAGGGAAGAAATGCAAAAGGAGGTTTGTAGACAGTGGTTTTGAGCACAAATTTTCTCTTACTTTTGTGATTCACCCAAAAATTATGCCAGTTGAAAATGCAAGTGTTTTGTTGTGTTCTGACAGAGCTGAGATAACCAGATACAAAGCACTACAACTTATACAAAGATAAATTTTCCTTCTTCAATAAAAAGATTTGATCTGAAATGTTTTAAAGACTGTAATGCGTAATATTTCAGAGCAGGGGAAGTCTGACAGTTTTTCCTTTTTTTATTTTCCAACTTATGTATACAAAACTTCCCATAGGCTTCAGAAAGAAAGAAAACTTGTCCTACAGGAGAACTTCATGTGAGTTCCACCTAGTTTTGATTATTTTTATCTTTTGTATCATATACTGATTCTCATTTGAGATTTTTCATTAAAGGTCATAGACAAAATCAATACAAATCAAATTATATCAAACAAGTAATTAATTTCTATAAAGTGTGTGCATGCATGGTGTTCAACCTAAATAAAAATGAAGTCTGGCAATTGAAAGCCTTACCATTTTAATTAAAATTATTCTGTTAACAGATTGAAAGGTTGAACCTCAAAAGGTTAGATGCTGTTTGCAACCACCAATCTCCTATCTGGTAAAGTAAGAATGATAAGAATAAGAAATGAAAACAAAGTAAGAGTAGAAATCTACTCATACTATTATGTAGTAATAGCATGACATTTTTCAAATAGAAAGCTATTCCTAGTTCCTAAATGACATTAAGTTCAGGGAATTTCAAACCACTTTAGTGGCGTTCAAGTTTTTAGTTTTGTGGTTTGTGTTTTGTTTTGTTGTTTTTTTTCTTTTCTTTTCTTCTTTTTTAATTAACTGCTAGTGTGCAATGACAACTTTTGTATTAAAAAAATCTTTTATGCTTACTGGAAACCTGAGAGTGTGTTGAAATCTTACACATTCCTCATCCTTATTATTCTGCTTCAAAATATCCCGAGCTGAAGCAGTCGAGGTCATGATCATGCATTTGATGACACAGAGCACTACATGTTTCTTTCATCAGATGATGGTTTTGGGGCTTTGTTTTATTTCATATGGTAGCTGTTGTGAAAAAGGACCTGAATTTTACAGTTCATCTTACCAGTAATCCATAAACTGCGTGGCTTCTGTTTACTAGAATTTACCCTACATGTGAAATAGTAATTTCTGGATGTTTGTTAGTTTTGATTGGGTCCTAGCACGCAGTTTACATATAAAAGAATTCTTTTCTCTTTCACCCGCCAGCAGAGTTAGGCAAAGCAGTTAGCAACAGAATTCAAACACCTGGGAGTTTTTCCGTACTCTTTATTCCTCCTGCTTTACACTGCTTTGATTCTACTGCAACGGTGTCAAAATGTATAGTTTTTCATCTCAGAATTGCTGCATGAATGTGCTGTACATCGTACGGATCCAGGCCATTAAAGGTTTAACTGTTTGATAGTGCAAAATTTTTGAAAGCTTCACAATTATTTAGGAAAATGATTTCTATTGAATTTTGGTACAAAAAACTATGGAGCTTAAAATTGTTAAAGCATGGAAAACATTTATGTTATTACTTGATAACAATAAAATAACTAGCAGTGATGGGAAGAAAGAAATCCAACTAGACCCACCTATCTTTCCTTACAGCTTCAACTCAGAACAACTTTCCTATCTTAAAGTTACAGAAAAAAGTGCCAGATAGGAAATGTGTACCTGGGTCAGTCTGTTCCATTGGGGTTTGGGGGTGTGTGTGTGAGCTTTTGTGAAAGAACTTCTAGCTTTTCTAACTGACTTATTACAGTTACTGCAATTCATTATTATTGCAGTTTTCTCTGACTATAGTAAGATCTCTGTTGTTTTCTTGTGTGGGTTGACTTATTTCTAACCATAAAACTTTTTGTTTTAAAAAAAATGGTCTTTCTCCTTTAGGATATAAAGAGTGCAGTGGTGAAAGGACAACTTTGAGGGAAAGAGTCACTTCTGATCTAATGAATACAAAGGAGACATTTCTACCTCAGGAGGTGAATGTGTGGTCATTATCAGTCACATAAAATATTTTAACTGCCCTCTGGAGTTGTGACTTCTGGGCTCTCATAAATCAGATGAGGTACTGGTGGTCAAACAGACTTATTTATATTCCCTGAGTCAAAAGATCTGTTTTTCCACAATCATTTTCACCCTGGACTCATCATCTCGTCCTATTTTAAAACAACTCTAAAAGTTATTTTTCACTGCTGGCTGATTTCCAGCAAAGGAAAACTGGTACCTGACTTCTATGCAGTGAAAAATGAGAGCTTCCTAGTTTATCACTAACTTCATCTCCCATGAAATTCTACCATTTACAAATCAGCAGGACTTAGAAACCTAAATGCTTTTTGAGTGTGGGTGAGCATACACCTCTTGTATATGTGCAGAAGGGCTAACACTGAGAGCACTCCAGGAGATCCAGAAATTTAAGGTTGCCCTGCTAGGAATAACCTCTCTTCCCACTCTTACAAGAGCTCTTACATCTGAAAGACAGCTGAGCCCCTACTAGTGTTTTCTTTCTGTCATAACTTCTTGCTGAGCCTTAGCTTTTTCCTTGTTGCTTTCTTCATATTTCAGTGATGTGCTAGGCTTTTGGGGAACTTGGAAATGAAATGAGTTTTATATGCATAGTGCTAGGGCAAACAAAGAGTCAAGCTATGGATGGCACAAGAATGAAAATAAAAGAGAAAATCAATCCCAGTGCCACAAGAAGCCCACAAATAAATAAATAAATAAATAAATAAAACAAAATAAATCAGTCCAGAAGTAAATAGTTTACCATGACAGGGAAACTGAATGTGGTAAAAGCATCTGATTCTGACTTACACAGGACTATCCTCAGCTTCTAAAGCTCTTTTGAGCTTCTAAAAATAAAGATCGAAATAGTTCTTTCTCAGGTATCTAGAAAGACTTTAATCAATTAATTAATTAATTAATTAATTTTACTTTTTTTTTTTTTTTTTTTTTTTTTTAAGGACTAGCAGTATTGGCGAGGATAATGTCTTCTTCCTTTCCTGGGGATGATTTGTGGTGGTATTATACCAAAAACTACAAAAATCCCAAGCCACAGGCATACTAAGTCGGGAAAGCAGAATTCTAGTTTGCTTAAATTCCATTAATAAGCTAGCTAGTTTGTTTCATTACAAGTGTTCATCAGATTATACAGCTGATTAGGAAACCTAACTAAAATGGTATCAGAAATTAAATTCTAGCATTCAGTTCAATACAGGGCTTCATCATTTACAGTGAAAGAAGACAGTTATTTAAAACACATTGCAAATAAAACCAGCTTCTAGGAGATGTAACAGAAGTTCTGTATGCAAAAGAGAATAAAATATATTCAAAAAGCAAACTGTCTGTAATCAAGCCAACCACCTAGAATCTACCTTTTCACCCAATATTGCTGCTCAAAGAGGTGTAGTAGTTGATCTCTCTTCTGTAAGTACAATTTGGCTTCTCCTGATTCTCCAAGCACAGGCTACCTAAAGAGCACAAACAGTACTCATTGGAAGGACTGAAGGCATTTACTCCCCTGCATGAAACTGATATCAGGTTATCAGGTATGCAGGGTTTCTGAAGGACAAAGAAACCAAGCGTTGGCCTGTTACCTTGTAGTGGCATGTGTGACAGTGTGCTGCCCCTCCACAACCTGACCTTTATTTCCCATAACAATGGTCAAGTGATAACCACCAGTGGTAGCAGTAAAGGATGCATCTGGTCGTGATGGCTACATCTGGCTCAAAGTGGCTTTGGAGAAGGATAACGATGGAATAGCCAAGGGCTAGTCTGAGCAATGCACCCACCTAACCACAGTGCTGGTCAATGTCCAGCTCAAGCCAAATTTGGAAGAAACCAGCATCTGTGGTCAGTGCAAAGGATTCAATCACCGAACCCTCATAAACAGTGAGCAGCCCAAGAGCCCTTTTAGCTCTCCTGCATGCCAGCAGGCTGTATGCCAGGATCTCCCCTTGAGTAAGGAGGCCTCTCAAGGTTACCCCTCAAGGTTGAGAGAATCCTTATTGTGTCAGATACTCAGTAATGGAATTACGAATAATTGATTGTGCACATATAACCCTTTAGACATCAACCATTGACCAAGACTGAGACTGGGATTGGATCCAGCTGCACCTAGACTCCTCTCTGAGATGGAGTTTAGAAAGCAAGGGGGTCCTCTCTGAATGTCATGACTCAATGGGAGGGTCTCTCTGACAATTTTGTCTGACCCTGTCCTCTATGCAGTAAATAGTCAAGTGTACCTTGACATTGAATCTTGTTAAACCACGTTGCATTTATGACAGAAATTTTTTAACTTACTTTGTCATTAACAAAATACATTGCTGCTTCTCTCTGTGAGTGAAGTGCATCTCTATCAGGCCATCTGTGATGGCATGACATACCATAGCCTCACAAAAAGGACTGCTGCACATCAGACATCTGTTGAGTCTCAGGTCCTAGGGATGCTACAGGCTTCTTGGTTGCTTGGTCACTAATTACCATGTAGTCTGGAACTTCTGTAAGAACATTAGATATGTCTTCATCACAGTTAACAATAACATCAGGATAAATAAAATCTAAGGCTATTTACCTGTGTGTATGTCCTGCACTAAACAAAAGTAAAATTCTAGTGAGGGAAGAACTGAAGTTGTTCTTTGAGTGGTAACTAGAACTGGAGTTTTTAATCTGTCCAGAAACTTTAGCCACCAGCTAACAGTTTCTCTTGAGGTGTAAAGTTTGTCACTGCTAAGCATTCCAAGAAAAATACTTCACAAAATCTGAAGAGGCTAAACAGACAAATTGCATTTTGAAATACAGCTAGTGTTGCAATACCAAGACAGTTTTAACAATCAAGTAAATGCATTGGGTATTGACCAATTTATGTTTAGGTAGTGGATGGAATTCAATATGTAACCAATGGAGGTTAATCAATATGATCTCAGCTGAATCCTTCTCGTACTGAAATTAGCAGTTTTACAATTGGCTTCAGTGGTTGTAGAAACCAACCCTTTCCCAGAATAAACAAAAAGCAGAGCTGATAGGAAGAACCAAGATTGTTGGAACTATAGGAGGAAGAATTTGTAGTTACTGAGGTATGTAATATTTTACCCTCAAGTTTAATGAGTTTTTTGAAGAAATTGTGACTTCTAATCATGACTTCTAATCCTGTCTACTTATAGAGTAATAGTCATCCCTTCCAACACACACATTGAATTTGTGTCAGCTTTACAATTTAGTGAGCTACTATCATGTAGTATATAACTATGTATCTATACATATATATACATATATCACTATATACATGTACACATTTTTATGCATGAATTATCTACATATTGCAACATAGCTGAAAACAACCCTCTACATCTTTTGAAACTTCCTTGTATATTTTGAATCTTCATTCCTCAGCTAACAAATCAGAAAACTATTATTATATGAAATCTTATGAAAAAATATTATTATAAAACTTAAATGGAGACTCTCTGAGGAGCCAGACTAAATTTTATGAAGAATTTAGCTACAGGGCAAATGTTTCTTATTTTCAGTTTTTATAAGTCATCCCTCTCCCAGGATGCTCCCTAATATATTCATTTATAATCCAAACTATCTTTCCTTCTGGATGATTTTACCTAAGCTGTGTTCCTCATACCTGTGAGGTCAGAGAAGCCAATCTCATCAGTATAAAAACTTGTCTAGAATTTTGAGTCACTCTTCTAAAATTCACTGCAGCATGTCAAAAACTCAGAAGACCCTTTCCAGCTTCCCTGGGAGTTGGTGGCTGTACACATAACTCCCCTCCCTTCTCCACTTCCTAAAAACCTGCAAATTTGTAATGCTCTTCGGGTTCATATTAGGTCTTAGAACTATATAAATACAATTATAAGAACTATATAAGTACAATTATTACACACTCAACATATCCTAAAGAATTTCATAAATAGTAAGCATATCACAGGGTGAAAGAAATAGGATATATTGAAGTGCATGGAGGGAGTGGCCAGTTGTGGCAGGGCCTTCAAACCCATATCCAGAAAGCATTATGCACCTGCTAAAATTAAGTCAGAAGAACACAAGACATCTCTCTCTGCTGTGCACTACACCACCCTTCCAAACATTGTATTCATAAAAAAACCCAAACAAACCTCTATGTTGATAAAACTTTCATTGAAGTGCAGGTTCTCTGCAAAACACGTTCTTGGTTTGTGTTATATAGACAGCCACATCAGGAAACTGCTGTGTTTTGTACTAAAGTATTAATAGAAATAGTTTTCTGAGGACTGTTAGAATTGCTGTCACAGGTGGTGGAGGTGGTAAGAATACCAGATGGGACCTCAGGAAATCAAAGCAACACTCCTAATTTCACTAAATAATCCCTCTGTGACCTTTAGCGAGTTATTTAGGATATATTTTGCAAAAGCTTATAGGGAATTCAGGTGCCAAAATCCCACCCATTTTCAGTGAGAATTAGTGTGCTAAATGTACTTGAGTCACTCGCAGATGTGGGACATGGTCTCTGAAATTGCTTAGGGAAATGAGTCACCGAGGAATTAGGATAGCAAATTTTTTGAAGAACCTATTTGTAGAATAGTGTTGTTTCACAGAGGTACAGGAAAAGCTTGAATGTTACCCTGGTTAACAGCTTTGAAAGATCTATGGATATACATGCACAAAATGCATGTTTTCTATGTGAGCTAGATGTGTACTGTGCCTGGCTTCTCTTGATCAGGCTTAGAAAGCTCACCCTGCACAGCTAGAAATGCAGGAAGGTGATAGATCCCATCACTTCTGAAAATTATGGCCAGGCCATTTAAGTTACTTGAGAGAGTGCTGACTTCTTGGAAAATTAGGACTATTAATACTCTGCTTCAGGTGGCCCAGAGGTATCACTGAGGAAAGTGCACAGCCTTTGCTTTGTGTTGTTTTCTTCAGAGAGCTCATTGTCTGGAAAAAAGCGGATTCTAGAATTCAGATGATTATGAGGACAGGAAAGAACCAAAGATTTCTCATGTAGGATTGTTCCTCGTGATTAGCTTTTAATACTCCTAACCCAAAAGCGGCTCTCTCGGAGTCTAGGAGAAATCACAGTGTTTAATCATCCGGGACTGGGAAGGAGAAGGCAGCCCTCGCTGGGTGACAGGCAAGGGTAGCACATAAACGTTCAGAGTCTGGTGATAAAGTAGGGGTTATTTCATCTTGTTTTTTGCTCCTGTGAAGGAGCACAGATAAGTTCACTGCTACAAGAAATAGGAAACGCCCTCAGGCACTGAGGATCTTGAGTGCCTCTCTTGAGTCTCTCTTACACCACAAAGCAGAGCAGTTCTTTAAAAATCCTGTTCCAGACAAATAACTGAACTCATCTCGTAGAGCCAGGAGAGAAATGAAATCGCACTAATTTCCAAGATTAACTGTTGAGGAGGAATTTCACACACACTAGTCCAGCAGCCAGGTGTTGGAAGACTGCATTGTGTGTTCCTAAAGGTCACAGCTGGTATTTCTGATTCATAGTCTGGACGAAAAACCCGGACAGAATATGTAATTTTCCTTTCCCTCTTCTTCTTCTCCTCTCCCAAACCCCCACAAGTACATGCTCAATATTTCTAAGAGAGGCAAGCATTTTTTTGGTGTAAGCCAATAATCCAGAAAACTAAGTGGCCATGTAGAAACATGTTGATCTGAGAAAACCTGATTATTTTGATGATGAGGCAGCAAACAGGAGTAAACAGGCTAACAGGGAAATCTGAGGTAGGCTGAGGCCATGCTCTTGGTGTTTATATTTTCATTTTGACAATCTGTTCCCCTGTACATTTGCCCTGCTTTCGGATTTCCTTCACCTTCCCCAGCCCAGACAGTGCTCCTGGCCGTGGACCTATGTGCCAGAGCTACGGGCACTGTCTCCACGTGGACCTGAGCGGGCTGGCCAAGGCACGGCTCTGAGGAAGAGAGGGCATCTGGCAGAGTTTGGGTGTGAGCCACACATCCAGCTCTTCAGCACCATCCGGCTGGCAGGGCTTTGGGGCTTATCCCGAAGGTGATTTTTAGAGACCTAGGGAAAATTCATCTTGGCACATGATGTGCCTGTAATTTTCAAGCATCTCCAGGGTTAAAAAGAGGCTGGTTGTGAGGAGTTTGGCTGTGTTCTTGTACACAATCCTTTTGGATCTAATTTTGTATATGTAATTTATGTTTTCATGGGAACACAGGTGCTATTTAAGGCTTTGAATTCACAAATTAAAGTGCACCTCAAGAGACATAGATCCATGTAAATTGAAACTAATCAAGAGGTTCCTACAAAGCCTAGCAAAGCCAAGCGATGCAGCTTCATAGATCTCTGCAGTAAAGGCATTCTATAAAATTGAGTTAAATGTATTAATGCAGTAGTGTGCTACTGTATTAAGTTAACGTACTGCAGCATGAAATGAACTTTATCCCTTTAGAAGAACAATTATTATTTCATGTAATACAATTTCCTATGTGTTAGTACTGCAGAAATGAGGAACCATAGTCAAAATACAATTATCATCTCAGCAAGATAGTTTTACAGATTACTCTTATTTACTGGCCCTGGCTTTTTTTTCAGCCTTGGACTTCCTGAATGTAAACAAACTAATATGAACTTCAGACAGTCATTTTTCTAAAATAATCTAAAAGAATAACACATTTCCCAGAGAATATGTAGATATGATTGTATTGAATGACATTTCTAATGGTTACTTACTCTAAGCAAACTGAAAATCAGCTGCTTTATAGTGTTTTTAATTTGCATTAGAATTCATTTTAAGCCACTTTCCATTATTCCAAATGTAACTGAACATGAGGGTACTCCACCATTTATTTGGGGGGTAATTCATGAACTTCTGTGTCTCTAAAATGCATATTCACTTTACCTCATTTGCAAGCTGTTTTGGTTTAATGCAGAAGCATGACTGAGATCTGCAGTTTCATCTATATACTGATCTATAAATATGTTTATTTCTTGTACTCAGCTAGATGTGATACATAAAAGGAACATGATTAGAAAGCAACAAATCATTACCTGTTGCTAGTGCTCTATCAGAAAAAAACATTCTCCATTTGCACTTTATGGTTTAGTTTGTATCCAAAGGTAATAAGCTATGTGATCTGTTATGATGACTGGACAAAGTAAAAGATTTGTTTTCTCTGAGCTGGTACCAGCAGTTCAGCGGCAGATGTCACAGAGAGATGGAATATTGAATAATTTTCCCTCTTTGAACATTACCTTTCCTATTTGGCACACACTGTCCATTAAAAGCAAGCTTAGCAGCCTATAGTGCCTAACCAGGTTATTCTTGTGAGTGTTTAAAACACTGGCTGGTGTTGACAGATTTTGCAGTTTACTACACCATGGCACAAAATTTACTTTACAGATGCATGAATGTATATAATTAAAAGTGACACTTCAAAAGATTAAGAAGCAACCGAATAATTAAACCTTTGCTTTCAAATGGTGAAGTAAATGTGGTTAGAGGCCAGGATGAGCTAAGTGTTTTATTCAAGGGACAATAGTACGTTATTATCTTCACTGAATTAACTATCTATCTTAAGAATCTTCTTTACTACAATCTCTCAGCCGACCTCTTTTCTAATGTATTTATCTTCACAGTAGCACTTTAAAATAGGAAAGTATTCTGTCCTTTTTAGAGAGGCAGAACTACAGGACATACTTCTTAAACACAGGCAGTTAGCAGAGGTGTCTGGAGCCTAAATAAGACAGGAAAATCAGGAGCCCAGAGTTTCTAGAGTCAGTGTATACCTTGCTCACATAAAACGCAAGTTACTCTCTGACCATGTCTTTCTCTTGCCTCTCACTGCACTGAGTGTTTCCAAAGACAGAATCAGAGCACATCTGGAGAAATGCAAGGAGAATAAGAGAAACGGATTGTTTATTTCTGAAAAGTGTTAGTTAAATTATCACATGTTTCTGTGGGTTGTTTTTGTTTTGTTTTCTTTTCTTTTTTTTTTTTTGTGTGTGTGTGTTCTTCTGTGATATAGATGATCAAAGAAAAAATAGTGACATAAGAATAAGAGCTATTTATTTGTCTGCTGCCGATGTTGTGAATACTAAGCCTGATAGGTGGACAACTGAGATGCAGCTATTAGCCTGAGCTGCATAAAATGAAGTAATAGGCACCATTTAGAGAAACTTGCAGGAATTTTATGAGGGAAATGGGGTGGTCCATGAGACAGCTGTGGGAGGGGACTCTTTCACTATGACAAGCCCAGTCTTTTGAAAGGGACATGGATTCCTTTAACAGAGATTTGGCCATTTAAGGCCCACTTAGCCTGAGTGAGCTGCACACTTTCAATTATAAGACCTACTGGGAAAGAAAGCAGTGATTATAAAAATCAGCAAGTGGCTCAGTTCTGACTGAGAGCTGCGGGGGGCAAGATAGGATCCTGCAACAAGCCTGAAGCAGGGGGATTAAAGAAAAGACGGTAGGGAGTATGTGCTTCTTCAATTTCCTTACCTGTGGTAGGCAGGGGAACCGTTTTGTTTTGATGTTTGCCTAAGTTTCATAGTGGAGAATAAATTGTATTCTGAAAAAGAACAGAGTTCCTCCTGCTCTAGGGAAGGCTAAGCAGGTCATCTTTAATGAAATCCTCCACTGACACTATGATTTAGCTGATAATATTACTTTAATGCCTCCAGTAATTCCAAGAACGAGAAGAGATGCTTTTTTTTTTTTGTCATTGTTTTCCTCTTTTCTTTTTTTAACATCTATGTGTTAGGCATTGTAATATCCCACTGGACCACATCCTGTCCTAAAAACTATCCTTTCATGCCACCGATAACATAATGGACCTGTCAGACTCTCCATATTACAAGTGCTGTGGGTTCTGGAGTCGCATCAAGTTGCTTATCTGTGCATTGACTTCTCCATAAACCCCACAGGAGAGTGAGATTTTAACTTTCTCAAAGAGACCCCTGGGAATTTTGAGCATTTGTATGATATAAAAAGATGCTTACCTTTTTGCTCCTTTCCCATTCACTTTGAGCTGTGCTAAAACAGCTCCTTCCTACAGGCTTTCAAATGTATTTAATGATTTTAACATGCGCTTTTTACAATGGGAAGAAACTGTCAAGGGCATTTCCCAAACTATTTTACTTCCAAGATATTACTCATCTTTGTTTTTTTAATAACTTTATAAATTAGTTTAATTCTAGAGAGCAGCAAAACCTGCTGCTCGGGAAGCAATTAGCACTTATTAGCATGCAGAACTGGGTATTATTTTGCTTGGTGTACTGTATTTTAGAATAAACAATAACAATGTGACATTCAAATTTCTTGAGTGTGTTGACAAAAACATATTTAGTCAACAGGGCTGCCAGTAAACAGCACTTTTGAAGAGCAGGCTGTCCTGCTTATCACTGTGTCGTATTCACAAATATGACAAATTTACAGTCATTTTGAAATATAGAACCAGATAGCAGATTTTAAAAAGTGCCTTCTTTAGGAGTGTCTGGCCCTGGTCCTCAGCTTTGCTCTTCAGAACGCATCTTCTTATCTAGGAGTCCACATGTCCTCTTCCTCTCCGATAATTATTAAATGCAGAAGTCACTGCATGTAAGTTAAGTGCATCTGGTTTACCAAGTATCATCTGGGCAATATCAATTGCTTTCAATTAGTCACTAGCAGGATAGTAGCTGAGGTGCTACATTAAGTTTGGAAAGAAAGACATTTCTATAATCTCGGTTAAGTCTTGAATAACTATATTTTTAGATAAGTTAACAAAGTAAGGCAATACTATTTTCTGTACAGAAACAATGTCAACCTACAAACATACAAAATGATATTACAAAGACAGAAAACTCTCACTCTTGTTATTCAAAGATCATGAAAATTGTAACATCAAAACCTGCTGGTAAATCCTTTATTTTGTTAAGAGAAAAAGGGGAATCATTATATCATCTTCTAGCCAAACCTTTATAAACTTGGGGTTCATGCTTTACATTTCTCATTCTGTTTAAATTTTGGGTATGATTCCTACAAACATCTATGCCCGTATATATATTGTGCTCAGATAAGAAGGACATCAGTAGACTGAAAGGCCTTAAGAGGTTAGGATGATCAAAACATCTAACCTCCTGTATAAGCATGGTCGTGGAACTTCCCTAAATAAACTCCTGTTTGTATTTTTAGGAAAATATAGTGCTTTATTTTAAAATTGCCAGTGCTGGGTGATTGCTGCTTTTGGGCCTATGTTTTGTTCTGTGTCATTTACTGGAGAGTAACAATAATTAGCAACTATTGACAAAATCTGGAGCTTCGAGGTAACCAAGAGATGGCTCAACATTTGAAGGATTACCTTTAGGGACTATTTATTTATCAACCTCATATTAAAATTTAGGAAATTGTATGATGGGAAAAGGCAGAATAAAACCTTTAAAAATATAACCACTGGATTTTTAATACTTAAAAAAAATGGTTTAGTTTTGAGTAGCAAAGTTCACTTCCATGAAGTCTGCTATTTATCAGTCAAGTTTCCCCACTGTGAAGCTGCACTGTTACGTTTGGGATGCCTTTAGTCTGTCATCTATGTAATGAAAAAGCAACATTGATTTCACTCTCACATAGCTTAAAAATGAATGAACAGAATTTTCTTTAATTTTATTAAATTCCTTCCTCTTAAATCATGATCAGAACAAACATGCAAAAATCCAAACCCACCAGTTTCCTATAAAAGACAATGAAATACTAACTACAGAGAAGGTCTGTTAAAGAAATACTGTAATTATTTTCTGTGCATATGGGTACTTACCATTTGTCTTATCTCATCAGCTGAAATTTCCTTAACCATCTGTCCAGAGGAAGAGCATCTTTAAGATTGTTCAAGGTCATGGCTAAACATTAAGTGCTGTTACAGTTTAAGTTTCATCAGCACTGTGTTTGAGACCACTGACACATGATGCTCAAAACTAAATTTTCTTATTTCTACACAAACAGTGATTTTACTCCCACCTCCACTCTCAAATACATAAAGGCAGCGACAACCTAAAGTCACTGAGCATGGGATTTAGCATCACGCCACTGCCTATATGAAAGCATAGCAGCTAGCCCACCGCTCTGACAAAACTAAGCAATGCCATGTCCGGGAGGGAAATGTTGCGAGAAGGAAAGGAAAGCCCCATATTGCTGATGGAGTTGTGGGTAGAGAAAGAAAATGCAGAGCACAGCCGTGAAGAAAGAAGGCTTCCGGCAACTCTACATGTCGACGTGCACTGAGGAGAACTGGTGCCGATGCTGAGACCCCCGGCAATGCCGACATACAGTGCCGGAGGCTTTCTCCCCTGTAAGAGCAAGCATGGAAAGAGGTCAAATAGTGTACTGTAACCATCATAGCCTTGCGGTGGGTGGTTTGATCTGCTCCACAAAATAAGAATGAGAGAGGTTGCTGTGCAGTTGTTGCAGTTTGAACACAGAAGGCTTGGAGGAAACAATGGTATATTCTTTGAAAAATCTCAACCTTAATTTGGAAAAGCCTGAGCAACTTCAGTATCTGTAGATTCCCTCCAGATAAATATTTGCAGTATGTCTGCAGTTCTGCAAGAATCCTGTTTGGTTTAGAAGGTGAAACAGAAGATTTAGTAAGTAAAAACAACAGGGAAATATAAGGAAGTATTTTGGAGAATCGGAATGACTTTGAGTAATGTAGATTTTGACTCATTTTGCTCGTTTAACCACAAGTAACTCAATGTAATTTAAATTTTATAGCAAACCAGAAGAGGGAGAATTAAAAATACTAAAACTAAACTACTGTAAATTGCATCAAACCAGTTAAGGGTTAAACAACATAATTAGAAAACTAAAATAAAAATGTATTGTAAACCAGTTGGCTGCAACATTGCTGCCTTATTATTCTAGGTAAGCTATAGCTGGTCATCACTTCGTAATCCTAAACAGAAACTTGAAGGAAGTGGTTTTCAATGTAATTTCAAATTATATTTATTTTTTAACAGTCTTCAGATTATATAAATTAATCCATTTTTTCTTACATTAGCAGCGGATTAATTGCATGCATTTACTGCATCTCAGCACTAAATCTGAGTACAATATTCACAAGGGGTATTTAATTAAGCGATGGTACCTCAGTCATTTGCAGTCCTGTAAATATGCTCTTAAGCACTTCAGCATTAGCTGGCTTTCATATGTTCTACAAATGCCCAGTATGCATTCAATTCAGAAATGAGTTTAAATAAAAATAGTTCCCTCCATAATGCTCGAAAGAAAGAAAGTAGAATTCTTTAGTTTCATTGTCCTCAGATTCAAATCATGATGAATGAAAATAGAGTGAAATGGGGTGTTGAGGATCAACAATGGCTTCTAAAGTTTATTATTTCGCACTAAGGGATGTTTTGGGGTAAAAGAAATGAAGTTTATAGTTACATAGCCTCTCCTCTTTTCCCTCTGGTGTGATCCAATCCTTGGCCTTAAAAAACAATTTTGTGATGAGTTTTAAACTTAAGAAAAACACTTACTTCCCCTTCTAAGGGTTAATATTCTATTTTATTAACCTTTCTACACATCTTTTTGTAGTTTTAATATACAGGGAGAAAGAAATCAGATAGATAAGGCACAGCAATGGATAAAAGATTATCAGTGGGCAGGAGAATAGATAGAAAGCACAAGGTACTCATATAGATGAGAGCTGTAGCCAGTTAGTTGAAACTGATAGCGAAAGATTCATCCAGCTAAGGAAATTAGTTTCTGGTCAGTAAAAAGTAATTGAAACGCTATATATTAATGCCGGTAGTCTCAGTGGCAAAACTGAGGAATAAGAACTGCTGGTAAAGGACCTGAGAAATAATATTTTCCAGGTACCAGAAACATATTAAAACAGCAGCTGTGGCAGGAACACAGGTATGAAAAGATATGCGTTGTTCAGGACAACAGAAATAAAGACATAAGGTGATTGTATCTTAAGGATATGAAAAATTTCAGGAAATAAGAAGATAAGAGATGTATAAAGCACAATCTTTTCGAGTTGAAATCATGTGGAGAAGCATGATAAAAGATGAATTACAGGTAGGATACTGAGAGGTTTGTGGTCAGATATAGATAAGGATACAGATCTTCATGGAGTTTCTAGAGAGAGAAATATTACCAACACTTATATTCTCATCTATGAGAATCTTCAGAGCTACTACAGCTAGGCTGACAAATAAATGAAGCAAATACTCATAGGATCCTGGAGATGGTAGTTGAGAGATTTCTTCATCAAAAAGTTAGAGTACAAAAGAGGAAATGCTATTTTAAACTTAGTTTTGGTAAGTACTTAAGATACAGCTGGTGTTAAAAATAACCAAAGTAGGAAGATTATAAATTAAATGGCAAGTAAGCAAGAATAGCTAAGGTACTTGATTTTGAAATGGCAGACTTAGAGGGAAAAAAGAATGGAACAAGTTGGGGAAGATCAAGCAAACTGCTGAGGGACAGAAGTGTGACAGAAGCCAAGAATTTATTTCACTTGAAGGTATATAAATACTCAGGATCTACATCTCAGAAAAAGACAGAGAAATCCTTGGAGAAAAAAGACTACACTTACCAGCATGAACACCTTGGGATAGATATTCGAACTATATATAGTATTTGAAAGGAGTTGGAAAAAGGAGGGATGATGAGCAAAGAAAAGTATGTCAAACTAAAAGTCAGGAAGTATTAAAACAAAGAAAGCTTGCTCCTGGGGACAGAAGATGGAAGTGACTAAACAATGAGGATATGTGAGAGAAGATATAGTGCATGGTTCCCAAACTGAATTAATATTTAGCTTCAGTGTTCAAGTTACAAAGATATTATTGCCTATGAAAGCAAAACCAAAATAGGCATATGAATGAGTATGGAGATGGAGTTTACTCCGGCAAAGTGCATGTCAGTTGAGAAGACTGGATAATGCTAGAGTTACCACAAGATACTAGGGTCCTTCAGCATATTTTTTTTCTTTCCAATCTATCATCTGATTTATGATTAAACTAGACAATTCATTTGAGAGTAGTCACAGCCATAGAGAACAGCAAAGGTAGAGAGAACCCGTATTAACAAAGAAGGTAAAACATCCTGGCTTTAAAAAAGGCTTGAAGAAGAGTAAAATGGAACCTGGACCCAAATGAAAAACTGAATACAATGCAGCATATTTTTAACAAACTAAGATCATGCCACACTAATTCAATAAGTTTCTTTGATTTTTCCACAAGTAAACTCATTTCACTTATAGAAAATAATTGATGATGGTGAAGAGAGAATGGAAAAATTGGAAGATGGATGAAGAATTCACAAAACCTATTAAACACACAATGAGAGTTTATTGTCTAAAAGATTATTAGTGGAGTTTCTATGAGATAAATTTGGGACTCAATGTTTTAAAATATTTTCATTAAGGCACTTAGTAGAAAAATGACAGGCTATGGATGAAATCAACTGATATTACAAAATCAGTAAATGCACTTAGCATGAAGAAGGAAAGATCAATCTCAGGGAAAAAAAATGTCACCATTGGTCAGAGTAAAGAAAAGAAATAGGATATATTCACCTTTACAAAAGGCCAGTTCTGCACTTGGAGACAAAACATACATCAGCTTAATAGGAAGTCACTCTCTGAAAGCAGTTGAGGACAAATATGAACCTGTATTGATAGAGGGATGTCCAGTAGACTTAGACAAAAATTGTGTGAGTGTATAGATCCTGAAAAAATTTCATGTCAAATATCATGCTTACCTCCAGTTGCTCAAGCTGTCAGAGATGTACAGATTGGCTACTAGGGGAACAGAAAGCATACAAAAAAGAAGCCTAGAAAAGTTGAGTCTCAGCACAAAAGTTGGAAGTAGAAATAATTCTCTGTAAAATGCATAAAATACATTAGCTGGTGAACACTTGTCTTACCAAGAATGCCAAAAATTCACAGAAATTCACAGATTGTGTCTTGAGGGTGAATCACAGTGCCTATCTCAATTCAAGCAAGACACGAGTCCCTTCAATGTTATTAAGCTTTTTGCTGACTTCATTGCAATCCAGTTCCCTGTGTGCTTAGTCTGAAGGAGACGGTCCACCTCTGCATTTGGCATTGCTATCTGGAGATGAACAGCCCCTTACATACCTTTGAGAAAATGACCCTAACTATATAAGTGAAGATTAATTTTCAATGCCTGTATTCAACCTCATTCAAAACTTTGTTTCTAGTTTCTACAAGCACAACATTGGATTAAAACATATGCATAAACCAAGTTAAAAATACACATAATTAATGCTCATTCTCATAAAGACATCTCCTCTCACCGATACACAGGAGATAAGGAAATGCATTCATATTTGAAGCTACACGTCAGTCCTCACATAACCCTGAGGAACCTTTTATTCTGGGAGCACAAATTGTATGCGGCTGTTGCATTCTTGCTGACAACCCCCCTGCTGCTTCCACTTAAGTAGAAAAGTTTTAGCAGTTACTCAGTGCTATGAAATTTACATTGGTTTTGCTACATAACTTTTTCCTAGCTGGCAACTGTCTGATTGCTGTATTTGAGGAGATAGTGGGAGAGCCTGAGGTAATCAAATGTGTAGAGACAGAGTTCAAGATGGTTTGGGCTTTATTCATCAGAAGAAAGGTTCAGCAAAACTTAGTTCTGCTCTCCTCAGTCAGATCCACTCCTTTCCCAAATCAAAATGAACTTTCTGGAAGAGGTTGCAAATGTGGGAGAGTCATACTGGCCAAGAAGACACCCTTCAGGGGAAGATTTTGTTCATTAACCATAACAGCAGTTCACTTGTTTAATTTTCTCTCCATAACATTTGATATTTGGTTTTGTGTTTTGTGTAAAACCGATCAATTAATCTGAAGAGTTTTTCTGCATTAATATGTTAATAGAATGGGAAGAACTAGAAAAACAGCCATAAACTATATGTTGAGTAAGAAATTAGTTTATCCCAACATAACTAGACCTGCGCAAGAAAGTGTGGTGTTAAAAGAGCCATGCTGGTTTTGGTCCCCAGTGTACTGAGCCTGTGAGAACAGCTTTTATCAAATCAAACAAGCTCTCCTCAATCAATCAAAACCACATGGAATTAGAATTTCATGCAAACTACCATGTCCTTTAATTCTCCCGGAACACCAGGCATTATTCCCAAAGGCTAGGCAGGTTAATGAATGCGGAGACTTCCTGGTCTCCAGGACACCTCTGAAAATGTGTGATCTAAAATGTGTGTTTATGTAATGCTATCTAATTGAAAAATAATAGTGAGAAGCAGAGGATAAGCAGAAAATTCAAATGAACCTGGGATGTTACATCAGTCTGTATGTTTCTACTTGAGCCTGTAAGATCCAGCGCAGTGGTTCTCCATCCTGGCCTCCTGCCTCCTTTTCTAACCCTGGTCCTACTTATGTCAAAGTTCAGGGATAATATATTCACGAAAGAGTTATAATGAGTATTTTGTTCTTCATCACCGCCTTCCAATGGTAAACTAAGAGCTGCAGAGAATGGATTTTAAAAAAATTCCCAGACACTGCTCCCAGGCTGTAGGGATTGAGCTGGTATAGAGAAATAACCCCCATAGCTGAATATTTTCACTGTTTGCACGAGATAACTATAAACCAGAATTCAGTCTTTTTAATTACAGCAGCAAATAAAGCAAGCTGCAAACCCTGACTGCATCTTCTATTTCTTGTCATAAGTGACAGTATGAAGCTAATATTAATGGCACCATTGTGAAAAGTATTCTATCGAAATTAAAGAATTTCCTGATCCCCCATGTGCAGAGGGGTTAACATGGAACCTGTCACAGAATTATTAGGGCAAGGTGGTAGCAGCCAGTATTTCCACCTTATCATCCTGCCTGAAGGGCAGAAGTAGTTGCGATGAAGCTGGAAATTTTCTGGCTGTTTTAAGTGGCTCGGGTTTTTTGTTTGATATATTTTGTTTTCTAAATCAATAAAAGAAAGCCCTGAGGAGAGGGACTGAAACTCTGGCACTGGTGAGAACATTATTCATCTTCCTCGGCTGGTTGTTCAGCCCACTGGCATACAATCTTACATGGAAAGCGATAGCCATGCCTAACAGGAATGGATGATAACTTATCTAAAGGCTATATCTATTGGGTCTGTATTATTACATTGCAGGTAAAGGGAATTTTGCAATTGACTCAAATAAAAAGAAAATTTGGCTCTGAGTGAGATTATTTATGAGTGGGATAAAGTAACTTTAGGTTTTAAAGCTACATCGGAGATATAGTAAATACATCTTTTATTATTAGAGGAGGAAACCCATCCACGTGTATGAAGCCAGCACAAAGCTTTTATAATACTTTCTATAGTTTATAGATTCCACTGTTGGAAAATATTATCTTATAATAATTTTTAAAGGTAGATTGGTTGTTATAACCTTAATGTCTTTGCTTCAAAGAGGGAATCAGCTCCTGCCCTCAAAAGAAATCTTATCAAGTCAAAAAAAAAAAAAAAA